>JAOXJP010087196.1:0-14799 GCA_025762735.1 Platanus orientalis | reverse complement strand
TTCAATGCTGATGTGTCAGCCCCTGACAAGAAGCAGTGATGAGCGTTTGTTAAGGGAAGCGTCCATAAACCGATACCGAGGAATGAAATGAATTGGTAAAACAATACGAAAACCATTATGAAAAAAATGTGGAGATGCGGGGTATCGATCCCCGTACCTCTCGCATGCTAAGCGAGCGCTCTACCATCTGAGCTACATCCCCGTATTATGATGATTTAAACAGAATAAAAGTTAATAATTTCAATTTCATGTGAGACAAAGGATTCATTAAATTGATCTTAACTTCTTAAGTAGTTGAGGCTTAGTTTATGATATTAAAGAGCCGAAGATACCATACGGAGCAAGTGAATGCCAGGTGCTTGTTGGGATGAACTAATCCAGACTCGCTGTTTGGAGAGATTCCACGCCAATATGAGAAAATTCCTTTACATCAAGTCCAGCAAATCAAAATGCTTCCCACTTTTGAACTTGGAGTGGTTTATTCTTATTAACCAAACACTCGATAGGCCCCTAGACAGTAACAATGTTGTTGCTAAACATGGTGTTTTGATGGTTTTTATTATGTGTTGCTTAGCTTGCATGGCTTCTTATAATGTTTGTGTGTGTTTCTTTTTCTTGTAGGGTGGATGGCAAGGCTTTAGAGGGGATGGTGGGGATTGGAAGGAGTTAGTGTTTAGAGTGGAGACGACCTTGTACTCACGTCGGAGGACGGAGTTAGAGGTGTTCCTGGTTCGTGAGAATTGTGGAGACTCGAGCTCGGATTTTAAGATGAAAGGTTGCCCCTTTCAAAGATCATGCACCATTTACAAAGGCAATTCCATTGTTGCACAGGTGAGTGTAACCCATCTGCTTTCACCCATTTATCTTTTGTTCATTTTCATCAGTGCACGCACAATTTGTGAATCACCAAGACTTGAAACACGAAAATTTACCCAAGCAAAATTGGAGCTTTATAACCACTACAACACGCAGTGGGTATGAAAGAACTCACCTTTCTTTCTTTTTCAAATGAAGAAAGAACCCACGTTTTCGATAACTTCCTTTCACTGTTCTAGCTGAGGGTGGTAATGAGCGGCCCACCCAGAATCCGGGTGGAGTAGGCAGATTTGAGCCTGGTTTGGGCCAGTCTGGTTTGTATAATATAGATTAGTAGTTAAGGATGCAAGGACAATATAGTTTTGCCTTTTGAATGCTCTTCCTCAACAAGTGAGAGAAGAGTGAGAGGTATATTCAACGTGTTAGATTAGGCTCTTATAACCATTGGGATTGTAATACTCCACCATGCCGTGTAGTTTATATCTCAATGGCCCATTCTTTAGTGCTACTCACCCTGGCTTCTCATCTAAGTAACTCTTTCTACCTTGTGGTGGCTTTACAATCTGGTTGGATAGTCATTTCCACCTTTGTAATGGATTTCACTCTGATTTAGGTAGGCTTTTCCATTAAAGTTGCCAACTATTCACCTAAGCATCCGAATTTGGTTCGTATTCGATTCGCCTAGGGTGAATACATAGGTATCTATATCCTATTTGTTTAAATATTCACTTCATTTAACAAATATTTGTTTATAACCAAACCGAATACAGATACATATACATCCACTCTAGCTAAATATTCGTATTCATTTAAATATAAATATATACTAAGCCCTTGGCTGAAACTGTTGAGATGTCTTTAGTTCAACGGCTATAAGTGTCATGTTCTATCTTTGTATGGAACTTATCAAAATGGTAAGTTGGTTTTGGAAAGTGACTTTAAACCATGTGATGTAGGGTTTCCAAAGAGGCTTTTATTAGGGTTTTTCTCTCTAAAACGTGGAATAGGGTTTGGAAGAAAAAGGCAGCCAATAGTGCTCTTGTAATCTTCGTTTTTGCTCATAGTGAAAGCTCTCTTGATCGTCTTTGTCCGTAGACGTAGGCTTTAAGCTGAACCATGTTAAATCGTCTTGTGCTTTGTATGTGTGTGTGTGTTGTTTGCATTAATTTTTTCTTTTATTTATTGTTGCGTACAATTCAAATCTAGGTTTCCGCACAACAATTGGTATCAGAACCCTAGGTTGCGATTGGATTTTTTGACATGACGGCAAGGTATGAAGTGGAGAAATTCGACGGGCATAACAGCTTTAGTCTATGACGAGTGAAGATGTGTGCATTGTTGGTTCAACAAGGACTAGCCAAAGCTTTGATGAGAAAGGAAAAACTTTCTGCGACGATGAAAGAAGACAAAAGGGAGGAACTTGACCTTAAGGCACTCAACTTGATTCAGTTGTACCTGACCGATGAGGTGTTGAGAGATGTTGCAGAAAAGGAGTCGGTGGCTGGGTTGTGGCTAAAGTTGGAAAGCCTGTACATGACAAAGTCTCTCACGAACAGGTTGTATCTGAAACAACGGTTCTATACATTGAGGATGAGAGAAGGTATGTCTGTAAAAGCGCATCTGGATGAATTCAATAAAATTATTATGGATCTAAAAACATTGATATTAAGATTAATGATGAGGATCAAACTATCATTGTTTTGCGCTCTTTACCTGAATCACATGAATACTTTGTTATGACCTTACTCTATGAAAATGATATTATCTTCATGGATGATGTTAAGGCATCCTTACATTCTAGGAAATTGAGGAAGAAGGTATTTAGAGAAGAAGGTGAGGGGCAGATAGAGGTTCTGTTTACAAGAGAAAGAACAAAGAAAAAAGGTTCTAGAGGTGATAAAAGTCAATTTAGATCTAAGTCTAAAGGAAATGATAAGATGCGGTGTTTTCATTGTGAAAAATATGGCCACATGAGGAGGGATTGTCCAGAGCGTTCTAACAGGAAGAAAAGTGATAATCCCAGTACAGCATTGGCAGAGGAACATGAAGAGTACATTGGAGCTGTTCTCATAATCTCCAAATGTATGAACACATTTTCTCATGATGAATGATATTAAATTTAGGTTGTCCTATTCATATTTGTTATAGGAAAGAATATTTTGATACGTTCCAAGAGAAGAAGATATGTTTTGTTTCTTTGGGTGATAGATCTACTTGTGATGTCATGGGTGTTGGGATGGTGAAGATCAAGATGTTTAATGGAGTGGTTCGTACTTTGGGTTGTGTGGCATATGTCCCAAAGATGCGAAGGAATTTAATATCTTTAGGCCGGTTAGACTCCAAGGATTGTAGGTATTCAGCTACAAGTGGAGCCATGAAAATCACAAGTGGCTGTTTGATCTTGATGAAGGGAGAAAAGTCTGGTGATGGTTTGTTTTGTCTGATGGGAAATATGGTGATTGATAGTGTTCCTTTGACCTTGACAGGTAACTGGAAACGAGGTGTACGGAATAACAAGCACTTGTGTAGGGTCTCTTTTGTGGATGCAACAAAAAGAGGTGTTATAGGTTTTCAGGCAGCAAATGATGGTGAGGAGTTTCCTGTGATTAGAGAGGACGGATCGAGGTCCCTCTCTAGAGTTAACTAGGTGAGTCGGCTCGGGGCAGCTACACATGTGCATTGGCCGTGTTATGATAGAGTCAAACGGTTTCAGGATTGAATTAATTTGATGGTATATGTAGCGATGATTCTTCAAAGCCAATGGCTGTTTGTGGTGATAACAAACAAGTTGCAATTTAGGTTCGAGGTGGAGGTGTGTTCTAGGTATATATGGCGCAAAGTTCACTAAGAAGGATAAGTGTAAATTTTCTCTAAGGTGATCTCAGAATGTAAATCAAGATAGAGTGTGATGCACATATCACAAGTTTTGTGTCTTGTTAAAGATACAGGTGTTCACAGTATTCAAAGTTACCCATTGGGGTTGTGGAGAGAAGATGGGAGTAGAGTTTTTAGTACTATATAAGTCTTGGTACAATTAAAGCCAAGGTGAAGATTTGTTGAGATGTCTTTAATTCAACGGCTATAAGTTCCGTGTTTTATCCTTGTACGAAACTTGTCAAAACGGTAAGTTGGTTTTGGAAAGTGACTTTAAACCACGTGATGTAGGGTTTCCAAAGGGGCTTCTATTAGGGTTTTTCTCCCTTAAACATGGAATAGGGTTTGGAAGAGAGAAGCAGCCAACAGTGCTCTTGTGATCTCCGTTTTTGCTCATAGTGAAAGCTCTCTTGATCGTCTTTATCCGTGAACGTAGGCTTTAAGCTAAACCACGTTAAATCGTCTTGTGCTTTTTGTGTGTGTGTGTGTTGTTTGCATTAATTTCTTCTTCTATTTATTACTGCGTACAATTCAAATCTAGGCTTCCGCACAACAATTAGTATCAGAGCCCTAGGTTGCGATTAGATTTTTCGACATAGCGGCAAGGTATGAAGTGGATAATTCGACGGACATAACAACTTTAGTCTATGATGAGTGAAGACGTGTGCGTTGTTGGCTCAACAAGGACTGGCCAAAGTTTTGATGGAGAAGAAAAAGCTTTCTGTGATGATGAATAAGGCTGAGCATGGGCTCAGGCAGCTCGGCCCAGCCCGAAAAGCTTGGCCCGATAAGGGCCTGGGCCCAAGTTAAAGGCCCAAACTTTATTAGGGTTGGGCTCAGGCTTACCGAGGCCTAGCCCGAAGCCCGAACTTATATAAATACACACATATATAAATACATACATGTATAAATACATATATACACATACATTTATAAATACACACACACACACACACACACACATATATATATAGGTATGTATGTGTATGTAAAGAAAATGTTCTATGATGAAAAAATGTCTTTAGTGTATATGGTAAATTATAAGTTGACATGGGTTGTATTGAGGGTTAAAAACATCCAAAAAAAGAGTTGAGATGAAAAAGTAGGTGTTGAAAAAGAGACATCAAAGATTGTATTTTTAGAAAAATTAATGGGCCATGGGCTAGCCTGAGCTCGGCCCGAACCCCGATAAAATAACTAGGGTCAGGCTTGGGCCTAAAGTTTCTAAAAATATTTGGGCCCGAGCCCGAAATTACTATGGCAGGCTGAGCTCCAGGCCTACCTTGGCTCGGCCCGACCTCGGCCCATGCACACCCCTAACGATGAAGGAAGACGAAAATGAGGAACTTGACCTTAAGGTACTCAGTGCGATTTAGTTGTACCTGGCCGATGAGTTGTTAAGAATCCTAATGATTTTCGATATCTTCATGATTCTTTATATGTAGTTTAGGTGGTTTAGGCCAGATGATGGCTAGCCTCAACTGAATTGTAAGAAGAAAACAACCAAACCAAAATGCGACCTACTACTCAAGCTTCATAACCTGAGTCTAATGTAGTAAACCCTCACACAACTTGGTTGCATTGGGCTGGCTTGGGTTAGGTTTTGTTTACTTGTTACAGACTCTGGATCATCTCTTGCAAAAACATGAGAGGGAAGTATATTGCATCAAAGAGGGTGTGATATGTGGTGAGAAAAGTAAAAAGGTTTTACAGCGTAACCTTTTTGCCACATGTTGCACTTTACTTGTGGAGAAAGGAAGCCAAAATCTAAAACAACCATTTTTCCAATAATGCAATAAAGTCGCACCAGTCCAAGGATTTACAACTAGATATAGGGGAAGAGATGAATATTACATGTATGAAACCACCACTTGCACAAGATATGGAGCTTGGAGATGTGTTGGATTTTCACTTCATTCTTGATATAGGTTTGGATGGACTTCTTAAGTGCTTTTTTAAGGAGGAATGTAGAGAAAATCATCCAACGTGTATATAGATGTTGGGATGAAAATTAGTCATAACTCAACACTAGAACATGAAATTAGTAATAGGTTTTCATGTGTATAAGAAAGTCATACAGGATTGCATAGGAAGTTGATGAATGCGGAAAAATGGATATGCTTGATTAAGACTCATGAAAACAAATGCAATGTTGAGAAGGCATTGATAAGGTGCATGAAAATTGAAAAAATGTTGTATGCGAAAGAGAAGAAGGTGATTGGGGAGGGGGTGGACAAGGAAGTAAATGAAGAAAAGCTCACGAGGTGTTGGTTTTCAAGAGATTAAGAATTTAAGTTTATTGGAAATAGGAAGTGAGGTGGAAGAAAAATGGAGTGGAGTGACATGTGGCATGTGGCATTCAAGTGTACAAGTGGGTTTATAGTTCAAAATGACCAAAAAGAAACCCCAAAAAGAAAAGTACATTTATAACCTCACTACATCATTCAGAATATCAAAAAGAAACTATCTAAATAATACTCTTTAATTTTTTAACACTACTTGATACTAGACTCTCCTCTCTCTTGTTTTTGCAAGAGAGGATCCAGAGTCATAATATAAAGCTACTAAACAAGCGCTATATGGTACTCAAAATCTTAGAACTTTATTAAATCGACGGTTTGCCGTTGGAGCATAATGCGATAGATTGAGGATGTATAGCTCGGGCTTGCAAAAAATACTATTTTTGAATATATTTGTTCTTGGAGATTGACTGAATAAATTTTAAGGATTACATTAGGATTAGACTGCTGATTATGCAACTCAGATAAGCGATTCCAATTAACTGAGTGCCTTCTCCGCAATGCTGTGTAACATTGATGTATAGCCTCATTCTATCCTATCAGAAAAATAGATTCCAAAATTATGGTTTTTATAGGGTTCTGAAACACTGGTTGTAGACTATGCGTCTACTAAGTAAAACCCCACTATGTACAGGAGAATGATTGTCTGTGTTGACACAGGCCTATGTAGGTGTACCACTGATTGATTTGATGTGTTTTTGAATTCTGTCTCTTTTTTTACACCAGAACACTTTTTTGAACCCCAATCACAAGATGTGCCAGATTATAATTCCCCATAAACACTACAGACATTTGTTATCACAGAACGGTCTCTTTCTTATATAAATTCTTAAATACTGGTTTGTATTATTAAATAGTAGAATGATTGTCTGTGATGAAAAAAACCTCTATAAGTGTGCCATGTATAGATATATTATGTATTTTTGGAAATTTTGCCTCTTTTTGAATACCTACTTTTTACAACTAAACACTTTTTTGATGTTTTTAACCCAACACACCACATGTCAGTCTATAATTGCTCACAAAGACTTGCAGACACTTTCATCAGAGAACATTTATTTCCTATTAATATTTAACTACATCTGCAGGCTGTAGTTGGGTCGGGTTACCCAAGGCCTCAACCCAAGTCCAGCCCAATGATTAGAAATGCCAACCAACACCATACAACAATTTATGAAAGGGACCAAATGTCCTGTCCGGGATTTGGTGTCCACCAGGGGACATCATATGGAATAAAATGGGTGGGAATTTGAAATTTCATCTAACTCCTATTGTCCTGGACGGAACATTTATTTCATTAATGAAATTAATCCTCACTCTTTGAACTTAACTGCAACAAAGACATTTTTAATAAAAACGTGGCTGGAAAGGCTAGCATAGTACACTTGCAATTAGAGCTTCTTTTAGAAATTTTATAATTGCAAATAAGAAGTCATGAAAATGATTTGATTAAAGTTTGGAGTAAAATGTTACAAGTCGACTGTACTTAGTTCACGTAGATTTCTTATTTTGGCTTGTTTGGAAGTAATAAACTTGTTTGTTGAAATTTGATGCAGTCAAGTCTCATGTACAAGCTTGGGAAGATTATCGTTGGAAGGCGTAGATTTCGGCTAACCATTTTCCCAGGATTTGTTGATCATGCTTTGGTTGTGGCTTTGGTTGTAATATTTTGTGACGGAAGAAATTAATGATAGTAATTATAAAATAAAAATGAAAATCCATTTACATGTACCTTTGCTTCTTTGTTTACCAATTTTTTTTTAGACGACTTTTTCGTTTACCTTAGGGTGAAAGATAACCTGTTTAGTCTTAAAAGCTTTGTTTTCTCCTCACATATTCCAGACTACTTCTTCGTTTACCTTAGGGTGAAAGATAAATCATCTTTCTTTTTTTATCAATTAAAGAGAAAAAAGAGACGTGTTATGTGGAAACTTAGATTTGGGATCATATGCAACAAAGAAGAAAGAGAGAAAATAATGCAAACTGCAATCACACAGCAAGAATAAGATGATTTATGTGGTTCCGCTTGAAGCATATGTTTGCGGGCAAAAAATGGAGAGAGAGCTTTAATTATGATAAAAAATAGAGATTACAATGAACAGTATAGAAGCACAGAAATCAAGAAACCCCCAAAATATAAACCCTCAAGACCCTAATCTCTACGGGTTAGTTCCCCCCACCCTAATCTCTGCGGGTTAGATCCCTCCCCCCCCCCCCCCCAGGTGGCCGTACCAAAAAATAAATGAATACAAGGAGTTCACTAAGACGTGGGGCGCTGGTTTCCAATTAAAAAACCTCACTAAATAATCACTGTCGCAACATGAATCATCAGATATAGACTCCCAGGCTTCTCTAGTTTTTCACAAAAATGATAAAAGAACTTGGATATGTATATGAAAATTAAGGGGCAAGCCTTTGTAGGCGTATAAAATGCCATCTACCCTGAGGGCAGGTACTACTTCAAAATATGGTATCTAATTCTGTGTTTGAGTTCCAATTGGGAAAAGTGCGAGTGATATATCCGGCTTCCATTAGTTGGATGCATTGCCATAGATTTTGGTCGAGTTTCATTATTTTCATGATCAAGTTAAGATAAGAGGGGTATCAGCCCCACCCACCAAAATTATAAATTATGTCTTCGTATAGTGGATTGAAACCCAACATTCATTCTAAGAGGTTGTGTATGTCAAAAATCAGCATGATCAAATGATTTTGATATGTCCATCTTTATCATTTTCTTTCGAGATTTAATAAATGTTTTATTGCCATCCAAGTGACTTTAGACTTTAGAGATACACTGTAAAGATCATTTGAATTTGCTAATTTCGGAATAGGTGATTGATTAGGCAGGACCATTCAATGGTGGTTCCAAATCCTCTGTACACAACACACATGTCAATAATTTCGTGGTGTTAAACACAATTTTAGTCAACCGCCGGTTTAACGCTAGCATCTTTCGGACTGAACTCGACATTGAACCAGAAAAGGAGCAATGCTAGGTCAATTTGGATAGATCGGTTGATCAATCCATACAAAACTACTGATGTCAAATAGATTAAACAAGGTTTTGGAAGCAATTTGGTCTGGTCTGTCTGGTATTAGTGTCAATTGTTTGGTTGATCAAATCTAACATAAAACTAGCGTAAGTTTTTATGAGGAATGTTGAAGAGATGCCCTTATCCATGGATCGGGGAAACCCTTACAAAGCCCTAGGATTGCCCTAAGGCTGCCATGCTTATGAATACATGCAGGTCAAAGGGCAATCAAAGGATGCATTCTTAAAATTTTATATTAAACCGGTCCCAAAGGTAACGAAACCCATCAAGGACCGGTTCCTATTTCAGTGGCTTAAGCAAACAAAACAGCCAATGCCCCTGTTCTCTGGAAAAGAGGTATTGGGTTTTGATAACGTATCAGTTTGGTGGGTTCCTTTACGCAGATCAGATGGTCGTACAATTGTCTCAGGTCCCTGGCTGAGTGGGCACTACACACACTAAACAAGAGAATGTTAGGAAGCTAGGCACCGGTAGGCTGTCGGCCTCTAGCTCTCCGACGATTAAGTCAGATAACAGGGGAATGTAAAAGTAGAGTTCTCTCTTTTTAGGGTTTCTGATGTCTCCTACCTGAAGAGTGAATCGCTACCTGCATTTATAGGTTTGAGTGGTGGCGTATTAGAGGAGATCTCACACGTCACTTTCCCCCACGTTCTTGGCCGCGTCTCTCATTGATTTTTCTGTTATTTTCTCATAATTTCAGAAATGCTACAAAGAATATTCCTTTCTCATAACGGTTTTGTGCTTATCTTTAAGCGGAGTAGTTTGGGTTGTCATGCTTCTGTGTGTTAGGGAATCTCGGGCCCTAGGCGCCTTGAGGTCTCGACTGGTCTTTAGGCATCGGGTGATTTGAGTACTAGTTGGGGTCATTCTCGGAATACTCGAGGTCAAGTACCAAGGGATGTTTCTGGCTTCTCGTCAATGGCCTCTACATTTAGTGAGTTGGAGGGCCCCTAAGGGGTTCCAGGGCTGGTCTTTTTGGGAATTCTTTGTATCCCTCTAGGGTCGGGATTATGTTGGTTTATTGCAGTCGACTAGTAGGGGTCTCGGTATACTCTCATCCATCAGTTGCCCCCCTTATTCCCAGGTCCAGGGTTGTATGGCCTAGGAATACGAACTGTTTATGTCCGTTACTTTTTATTTTGGCACAGGCGATGTGTCGTTCCAACTATCGAGGTGATAACGGTTAGGGATAAATGCTAATGATAGTCTCATATTTAATGAATTTTAGTAATCGAAAAGATGTGTTGGCACCGGTTACAAGTCATGTCAAGCGTCGTGTCTCTAGGTCATCTAACGGTTATATTTAAACCTTTTTTAATACGTCGAGATTCGCACGTCACCTCATTTCCTGGTGTAGATGCATGACACGCCTACATCGAGAACACTCAGAGCTACCTACAAGTACCCCTCTCAGAGCATGGCTTGATTTTGTTTTATCCCTGTTTCCTATTTCCTGCGATTCCTAAACTCTGTTTTAAGTGGCTTCCGACAAGTTTTCGGTTTCTCGTTTTCCAACCTCTAGTTGTTTTGGTTTTCATTGCGCTACCGTGTTTTTTCGGGCTATTCTTCTTCGTCGTCTCTGGCATCCTTCATGTTTCCGGGTGTCTGCTATCCACTGTCTTCGAAGGTTTTTCATGTTTCTCCCTTTCCAGGTATTTTTGTTTTTGCTTCGTAGTTTAAATTGTGTTGTAGCTTCGTTTTATTCTTAGTTTCAATTTGGTTGTTACCTTTTATTTTCAATCTTTTCTTTCTTTTTGGCACATTTGTGTTTGCACTCTTCCATGTTCTTCCTCCCCTATATCTCTTTGCCTTTCTAGTGTTATCCAAAGGTGTCCGAGGACACTGTCGACCGAATGGTTGACGGGGCCAAGGACCTGTCGGAAGTCCAGCAGAATCCCCCGGAGTAGGCTATTGAGTCAGCTTCGTCTAACGCCCAAGGGACAGCAGGGGAGATTGCTCTAGAGCAAAACTTCAAAGCCGCCCTCTACAATTCTGACTTAGGGGTGTAAACCCTAGTTTGATACTATTCCACCTACCTCGTTCTCGAGGGGATCCTTTTTACTGCCCTCGGGGACTCCTAAGCTTTTAAATCTCCTGTCGGTAGCGTAGCATTGTACGAGCAAGCCCTCATGGCTGGCCTTAGGTTTCCAGTTCCCTAATTTCTAAGGGAACTGCTACTCTGCCTTAGATTGGCCCCGAGGCAGTTAATGCCCAATGCCTGACAAATATCCATAGGGTGTATGATCTTATGGGAACTAACTTTCAAGGGGGAGCACCATCTCACCCTTAACAAATTCTTCTACTGCTACTGTCCCAAGGAGCTGGAGCCGTGGTGGTTCTATTTCGCTAGTTGAGACCCGACCACTACTCTGGTAACCACGCTTCTAAGCTCTAATAGTGGGTGGAAGAGTCGATATTTCTTTGTTTCAGGTGAAAGTTGGGAGTACCCCTCAGGGGAGTCCCTGCCATAAAGTTCAATCGGGCCTGGGCATCTATCGCCAGCCCAGTAGGTAAGTCGTGAACTTGTTGCCATTTTTTAATTTAATTTTTTTTCGTTATTTGGGTTTCTTTCTCTAGATTGCCTTATGTAGTTTTTTTAGTTTCTGAGGTAGACGAGTTGTCTGATAAGAAGGAGACTCGTATCCGGGAGGTCATAAAATTCGCGTCCCACGCCTTCCCGAATCTCGTCACACCTGACCGGCTCTGTCAGTGCAGGTTTGGTCCAAACCTGGGTCACTCACCCGTCCTATTTCTTTTCTCCTATTATTTTACTTTTTATTAATTTCTAACCTCGGGGCTATTTTTTGTGTAGCGATGATGGCAAACAGGAAGTATCTCTCTCAGGCCTGGGAAATTAGAGATGCCAAGGCTGAGGAGGCCAAGAAAGCTGGCTCATCAGCTACTAGCCAGGCTGAGGCAGCTGCGACCTCTAAGAAGAGGAAACGACACGCTGTCTCCAGGGGCCTTCTGAGGCTCAGGTCCCCGAGGTAGTCTCGACACCTCCTCTTGCTCCCACTACTACCATTCAAGTCGTCGACTTGGAGGAGGGCACTACTGGTCTTTCTCAAGCCCCCACCTCCGAGGCCCAAGTAGTCACTCCCCCTGCCCCCGAGGTCCCTGCTCCGATGACCATTAGTACACCGACTCCTAACCAGGTGGCACCAGCCGCAAGTCCCCCGGTGCCTCCTTCTACAGTCTCTGAAAGGGGCGAGTCTTCTGCTGGGCCCAATTCTTGGCTAACAAGGTCAAGTCCAGAGGTGGAATATCTCTTGGGGGGTGCTCCCCCCGAGGATCTTGAATACCTAAAGAAGAACCTCTCCTCGTCTGCTCTACATCGAGACATGATGCACTACATAGCTAAGGTAAAATCTCTTCTTTTTACATGTTTTTTTTGTCTATTTTTTGTTTCTTCTTTTTCTTTGTACTAATTCGACTATGTCTTTGCAGATTGTGGCTTTGATGGCAGCCACTATCCAGAGGCACAAATTCAGTGAGCAGGTCCGTGCAAACCATCTTAACCATCTCGCTCAAACTAAGAATGAGCTCAAGGCCTTTCGGGAGGCCACGAACGTCAAGATTCACAACCTTAAGGGCAAAATCAAATGGGTCGAGGATTCCCGCGCCAGTATAGCCACAAAGGCCACGGAGCAGGAGGCTCGCCTAGAGGAGATGGCTGCTTGCATGCAAGAAGCCAAGGGGGACGCGCACTGAGCCCGGGAAGAGCTAGGGAATGAGAGGAACCACCATATTGCGGTTGAGGACAATTTCACCGACACCCTTGAGAGGACGGTGAATAAGAAGGTAGCTGACGCCTTAAAGCGAGCATGCCTCGAGGCAGAGGCGGAGAGAGAGAGAGTATGGGAGGAGATTCAGGAAGAGGCCCTCGAGGCAGCTGCAGCCAAGTACCTGGCCTGACCATTTCAGGATCGTTAGGGCTGACTATTTCTAGGAAGGGTTCGAGGACTTATGGGATTTAGCGGCCAAGCGATTTCCCTACCTAGACTTCTCATCTATTATGCCTGACAAGGGGGGTGTAGAGGCCGAGGGAGAACCAGTAAAGGCCAACCAAGGAGAATACGTAGCGACCAAGGGGGCAGTCGAAGAACCGACGGTGGCTAAACCTGAAGGGGATGGCTGGGAGGAAGTTGCCCTGGGAGATTGGGGGTGGCAACACCCAAGAATAGTTGTACTTTCTTTTTATTTTTTTAGCTTTGTAAATTTCTAATATATGAATAAAATTTTCTTTTACCCTCGTCTGTGCTTATTGTTTTCCATTTGCAATTTTTCTCTCTAAGTTTTTCTAAGTGTTGGTGCTTGTCGTGGTGATTTCTTATTGCACTTCATATGCGTATCTAGGTAGGCCGGGGTAAGTAATCTTGAGAGTGTAGGAATGATTGATAAAATTTTCTAAGTATGATTACGTCTCAGGGTAATTAACTATTACCCGAGTAGGGAAGGGCGACGTAGAATTTTCCTAGGTATAGGGATCTCTCCGGGTTAACTTTTTAACGGCGAATAGAGGTAGGTAATTAGCTAAAATCAACTAAAATTTTCTAAGTATAGGTGCACCTCGGAAATAATACTACCTCGGGTGCAGTACCCTTCAATCGCCCCTTTGAAAAAGGATGAGGATCCATCGGGTCTCTTACGTTTTCAGATGAATAAGGGTTCCCGGTGGTATTCTTTTGGGCTTAAGCCTTTCTTTGTTAACGTCGTCGGGTACTCTTTAATATTTACCTAGACTTTAATTATATGCGAGGGGGTGTAACTGTACTTACTTGGTAAAGGAGGATTAACTCAAGTTGTGGTGCGCTTGTTCCAACATGCTTTGGGCTCTTTTCGTTGATTTATGAAACTTTTTTTTACCTTACATTTTTTCAACCAGGAGGTAGCTTAATTTTGAGACTTGGGGTCAACCTTGTGCCTAGAGGGTTAATCTTGTAACCCGGGGGCTAATCTTGTAGCCTAAGCATGAGGTGTGAGGACTTGGAAGGATGGGCTAATCTTGTGGTCTGGGGTTAGTCTTGTAACCTGGGGCTAGTCTTGTAGCCTGAGCTCGAGGCACGAGGATCTAAAAAGTTAAGCCAGTCTTATGGCCCGGGGTCAATCTTGTAACCTGAGGGTTAATCTTATAACCCGGGGCTAGTCTTGTAGCCTGAGCTCGAGGTGCGAGGATCTGGAAGGTCGGGTCAATCTTGTGGTCTGGGGTCAATCTTGTGACTTGAGGGTTAATCTTATAACCCAGAGCTAGTCTTGTAGCATGGGCTCAAGGTACGAGGATCTAGAAGGTCGGGTCAATCTTGTGGCATGGGGTTAATCTTGTGCTCTGAAGATTAATCTTGTAACCAGGGGCCAGTCTTGTAGCCTTAGCTCGATGGCCTGTAATTTTGTTGACACTACATAATTAAAACATTTCATCAGTTAGAATCATAACATCAATTTTATTGATAGTATTTTCTCAGATTCCATGGTCGCGGTAAGGGTTCCCCTTGCATCGTTTCAAGGTGGTAGGTCCCAAGCCTATATAACTTATTACTTGGTAAGTGTAACGTCCCAAAATCTCATCACTAGATAAGACTTTGGAGTGTTAATCTCTTTACACTCTTCTTCATCTTTCCCTTATTCAAGACCCTTTTTGCAACTGAATATTATAAAAGGGTCCTTAATTTTATTTTATTTTACATTTACTTAACTCATTCATTGTCATTCATACTTGTAATTTAAACCAACTTCTAATCCAAACCATTACCATG
>JAOXJP010087185.1:0-14799 GCA_025762735.1 Platanus orientalis | reverse complement strand
AACCCACTCTCACAAACCATTACAGCCTCTCATGCCAAATATCACCCCATACCAGCTCATCAAAAGAGGGTCATACCAAGGCCCACTAAAAAAGAGTATCATATATAGACAGCACCAATTCATCATGATTTCGATACCGTTCCTCAAAGATCTTCTTGTTCATTTCCTTCCACAAGCCCCAACAAATAACCCCTGGTAAAGCACGCCATATGTCTCGGGGAAAACTCCCCAACCCACTCAAACACCAACCAGATATTAACTCATTTAAGAACTTTGAAAAAACCCAAGGTGTTATGAATTGAGTAAGGAAAAAATACCATACCCCCTTAGCCATGGAGGGGTGAATGAATAGATGACTTACCGATTCCTCCGCTACCATACATAAGGAGCATCTATTAGTTAAATTCCAACCTCTACTCTGAAGATAATCCAAGGTTAAAATTTTATCCAAAAAGCAATTCCACATAAAGAAAGATACCTTCGACGGAATATTCGGAATCCAAATGCCATTATGGGGGATCAACCTCCTTGGAGGATTAGACAACTCAGTATAAAATGATTTAGATGTAAAACACTCCTTACGATTCAATTTCCAAATCCATCTATCTACAATATCACAATTTGGCTGTAAGGTAACTAAAATCTCAAAAAGACTCATAACATCACCAATCTCCTAATCATTCGGAGCTCTTTCCAACCCCGGGTCCCAAATTCTTCTAGTACTATCATAACACCTAGCCACCGCAAACCAAGGATCCACCACCAATTGAAATATGTTTGAAAATTCCTCCCTAAACGGTCTCCCCCCAACCCATGCATCCATCCAAAACCTAATATTCTCCCCCGAACCTAAACTGAATCTAATATGCTTCCAGAACACTGATCTCCTAGAAACAATGGATTTCCAAATACCACATTCGTGCCTTCCCCTAACCTTACATGATTCTCAAGCAAATTTCTCACCGTGTCTAGCCACCACTATCCTACGCCATAGACTATCTCTCCCCACCCCAAATCTCCAGAGCCATGTAGCTAATAGGGATTTATTATGATCTCGAATTCTTCTAATTCCCACACCCCCATTACTAATTGGCTGACAACAAGTGTTCCAATCCACCAAATGATTTCTATGATGATCCGGCTCATCCTACCAAAGAAATCACCTGAATATCATCTCCATTCTATTAGCCACTGATAAGGGGACTATGAATAATGATAAGAAATAATTAGGCATGGCTGCCAATGTTGCCTTTATCAAAGTCAGCCTTCCACCTTTTGACAAAAGGGAAGCCTTACAAGAATCAAGTCTCGATGTCATCTTATCAATAACCGGTTCCCACATCACCTTTGATTTGTAATTTACCCCCAATGGAAGACCCAAATATGTGGATGGAAGGGCACCAATTTTACATCCTAGAATCCATGCCAAAGTTTCAATATCACATTCTTCCTCCACTTAAAACATTCCACTCTTTGATAAATTGATTTTTAGACCTGATACTGCCTCAAAGCAACCAAGAATACATCTAAGATACCCCATTTGCCTGGCATCCACATTACAGAAGATCATCATGTCATCCGCAAATTGAAGATGGGACGCCATTACCTGATCCACCCCTATTGAAAAGCCCGATATAAGTCTCATCTCAGCCTTTTTTATCATTCTACTTAAAGCCTCAAATACCATGATGAACAAGAAGGGGGATAGAAGATCACCTTGTCTAAGGCCTCTTGAACCATTAAAGAAACCCGCTAAACAATCATTTATTAGCACGGAAAAAGAGGATGAGCTTATACAGAAATATATCCAACTTCTCCATTTGGCCCTAAACCCCATCATCATCAATAGATAATCCAAAAATCTCCAATTCATATGATCATACGCCTTCTCCAAATCTAGTTTACATAATACACCACTAATGCCAGAAATCCTCCGATCTTCTATACATTCATTCGCAATTAGGACTCCATCAAGAATTTTTCGTCCTTTAAAAAATGCCCCTAGTGGAGGGGAAATGATGCCCTTCATCACGGCTTTTAGACATACCACCAATAGTTTAGAAATGATCTTATACACCCTACTCAAAAGGCTAATGGGGCGGAAATCCCGCATTTCCTTGGCCAATTTCTTCTTAGGAATTAGGGATATGAAATTATTTAAGTGTTCATAGAATCCTTCCGAACAATAAAATTCATCCACAACACAAAACAGATCATTCTTTACAATCTCCCAACACCTTTGGAAAAAAGAAATTGTGAATCCATCTGGACCCGGTGCTTTATCTCATTTCATACGCATTACCGTACCATGCACTTCTTCCTCGGAGAAAGGTCTCTCAACCCATCTCTTTTCAAGCTTCGATACTTTATCAAACTCCAAACCATCAAGAAGAGGTCGAATTGGATGATCCTCCTTAAACAGATTCACATAATAATCTTCCACCTATTTTCTAATGATCTCTTGATTTTGAGTCCATTTGCCATTGATCCAAAGACCACATAAACCATTGGAAGACTTATGATGTGATGCCACTTTGTGAGAATTTGGTATTACGATCACCTTCTTTTAACCATTTAATTCTTGATCTTTGTCTCCAAAATGTCTCCTCTTTGACTGCCAAAATCAAAAAACCTTTACGGGCATCCCCTATGGATTTTTGTTCCTCCGAAGTTAAGGTCCTTTCCTCTTCCAACATATCAATAACCCTGATGATCGTAATACACTTCTTCCTTTCTTCTATGAAGAAACCACCTAATAATTTATTTCAAACCCTTAATTGAACTTTCAAGTTTTTAAGCTTTAATGCAAAGATCCAGCTTGGGTCACCCAAGAAATACGATCCTCTCCACACAGATTCTACCAACTCTATAAAATTAGGTTCCATAAACCAAGATTCCTTGAATTTAAAAGGAGAAGGACCACCCTTTCCTTAACCCAATTCAAGAAAAATTGGGGTATGATCAAATAATGATCTTGGAATCACCACCTGTGTCCTCCCTGGAAACAAATCCTCCCAATTGTTACAAAATAGAAATCGATCCAACCAATACTCAATGAAGGGATATCCCTAAAATTTGACCATGTATACTTCGCCCCTTTTAATGGGCAATCTTTAAATCCCATCTCTCAATAAAATCACCAAATTTAATCATTCTAGAGTCACGATTCCTCACCCCTTTCCATTCATGAGGAAAGCGAATAAGATTAAAATCACCCCCTATACACCATGGCAATTCCCACCTAGCTTTAACATTATTCAGTTCCCCTAAAAAATCGTCTACCTCCTCACTTCTGACTGGTCCATTAACCTCCGTAAAAATCCACTCCTCAGTACCCTCACATAATTTACAATGAACTGTGTTAGAGTATGCGCCAATCTCATGATCCAAAACCTCCACCCTATCAGCATTCCATATCAAAAAAATTCCACCAAAGCACCCCAAGACAGAAGGGCTAACTAATTATTTATAGGTTTTCCCCAAACCTACTGAACAAAATGCTCTAACATACCTTCAATTTTAGTTGCCTACAGTACAAGAATATCCGGTAGCACCCTATTCAAACCTTTACCCACAACCACCCTTTTATCCCTATTTCCCAATCCTCTTACATTCCACGTAATGATTTTAAGATCCATAGGTACACTTTCTCTTAACCCCCTTCCCATGACGATCTATATTCACATTCGATTCGCCTCCTTTGCGCTCATAATTAACACTACTTTCAAGCTTCTTAAGTTCTTTTCGAAGACGTTTGTCCCCCACCAATCTAGAACTCTCCTCAGACACATACATCATTCTCCTACATTCAATATCTTTGAATAATTCTTTAATTTTGTCCTCAAAGCCCTCGTATGAGAGACCTAAGAATGAACCGAATTCCTCCATTTTCTGTAACACCCACTCCGAAACAATTCCATCATCTCTCACTCACCCGTTTAAGAAAAAAGCATTTACTTTTATCCGAATTGGGGTGACACAATCCACCATATCCCAGAATTTATTAGATTCAATATCAACCTCCACCTCTACCATTTCCAAGCCCCCATTTGGCAAAATAGGAAGTACCTCACAGCCCATACCCATCCCCTTATCCTCAATCACAACCAACTGATGATCAGAATCCCCCATAACGGCATTTGGCTCCCCCACAAAAATAGGTTCCCGAATAAAATTACAACCTTCCAGTGGCAGTGTAGAATTATACCTACACAAGTCAAGAGCATCTAACAAAGTAGAAACAAGAATCTTTGAAACTAAATTATACTGACCTTGTAAATGCATGGAATTGGAGGCTTCAGAAATCCTATCGAAACTGCCTCCAAGATAACCAGATATGGGTACAGATTCCACGCCCAACTCCGATCGCACTGGTGATTTTTCCAGAGTTCTAGACTTTGCCTCCAACAAGGTTGAGTTTCATGGTTTGTTTTGTGATTCCAACTACACACAATGTAGCATCACCAACTACTTTTGAAAGGGAGAGTGAAATTCGAGCAGCTTATGGGTTAGAGGATTAGCCGATCCAAATTGATGTCGAAATTCATATAAGTTCCTCTTCAATCTGATTCCTGCAATTGAAGACGAGGGTCCAACACCCTTAATTTTATGATTACCAGCAGACAACGACCACTCCCTCGCTGCCTCCCTAACCTCGCCTAGCACACCCCTCCTCACCCACGAACACTGAAGCTCCCTGGCATCACTCGCCTTGCAGATTGCGGGGTTTTCGTGGGAGTTCCATCGCTCCCATCTAGGGTTAGCCCCACCTTGTCCTTAACCACAACAAACGACCCATTATCATAATCAATCTCAGCGCCAGGATGACCATCCATCGTGACAATAGCAAACTACCCAAATCCCTCTTCATGACAATCAACAGAGGCATCAATCTTCCGATAGATCACCTCGAACGAGGGATGATTCCCACACTCCCTGGAGTTTACCTCTTGCGAACATGAAACATCAAGTAACATTTGCCCTAAATGTCGCCCCTCTTCCTGCGGCCCAAAACAAGAAACCTTCAAACCAACCCCCAATTTGGGAACAAGTCTCCACTGTGGTTGAAACACCTTGCGGCCCATTGAATTTGGTTTGACATTCGATTGGTCCATCCAATTCGGTTTAGCAGATTTCAAATTACCCAGACGGCCCACCTTTTCACATGTTACCCCCGCATCCATAGTAGGCTCAGCTAACACAATAAAAGAATTTTTCACAATAAGACCCAAATGCCCTTGATTAGTGATAGCTTTATCCCTATCATCACGCCCACTGTTATCAAACAAGACGTCAGATAACACCATCTGTTGAGGTTGCTTCCTTGTGATTTTAGGGTTTTTTGACAGCTCATAATCGCCAGTACCAATATAAGAGGATGTGTCCCCAGATCCTTTAGAAGTATAACCATACCTTTTCACTTTACTAATATATTTCACTTTTTCGTTTTCTTCATCACACCGAAAAGACTCGGGATAACCCTCAACACACACAACCTTGGAAGGCCCTTCCCCAAAAGGATAGGCAGCAGAATGGGGTATGTTACACTCCACCTCACTGTCATACCATACCAACGAAGAACCCGATGCAACAGATCCAGCTATTTTGATATCCCACCCACTGTTCCTAGCGGGAAAATATTGTCGGAATACTGGCAACTGTCCTTCCTCCTTCATGATGGGATCCAACTTCTCCGGCGGTTGACAATCCCGAAGTAATATTCGTCCACAGATGCACTATCGAAATCCTCTGCACAAAACTCCTTTTCAATCGTAATGGCAACTAGAAAGAGACGTCCCTTATCGGTCACGGAAATAATTCTTAGAATTAATCTAAGATCACCACAAATTTCTAAACGAGCCCATTGAACTTCCTCACAGTTTAAGGTACCTTCGTCCACCGACTTAAGGCCCCCATAGATACTGGCAATGGATTCAAACATTTTCTTGGTCTAGAGGTTTAATGGAAGACCCCATAAGCTTATCCACCATGATTTGAATAATGAATCGTACTTGATGGCCAAAATCTGTGGATTCCAACTACAAAACTTTAAAAATCCTTGATTAGCCCCCAAACTTTCTATCAATCAAGGAAGATGCCTCAACAGCCGAAGAACAAACAAAAAATTGCATGAAGACAGCCAAAAGCAATCCAAAATACTTCTTCCACAAGATTGAGTTCTTCACAAATTAGGAATGTTATCTCTTCCCAAGTGATCTCAGTACTTGGTCTAGCACAAATAACCGATCTCGCCCAAACTTCCTCCCACTCCATTCCATCGGGACAGCTTACCTCAATTGCCCAATCCTTCTCCTGATAGATTACTTCCATTTTCCCCAGTGGAGATTGACAACCAGCCCCAGGTAAACATTCAGCCACCTCCAGTAAAATATGGGAAGTTCTCACAGATTTAGTTGGAGCCTGAGTAACAATCGCAGGATCCCCCCCAAAAGATTGATGCAAGACGAAAGAGACATTAACCCAACCCGAGTATTCATAATCCCCAAGAATAAATATCATAAACTTCTTCCCATTCCTAAGGATTTCCAAAACTCTAAGATACTTTCCTTGGCCATTTGATCTTCCTTCACAACAACAACCTTGTTCCCATCATCCTTAGTGTGAATAAAGGATGCGGGATTCGCTTCACAACATGCCAAATCAATAACTGAACAAAGCCATTGTATTAAGATAAGCCTTAAATCTGATAAAGGATACATAACCCTTTCTTCTCTTGGTAATTTTTAAGATCTTGGCATTGCCAATATACAAAGTTTCAAAGTCAAAAGTTTTACGTTCAATGGCTTATCCTACAGGAGCTGCAAAATATTGGTTTTAATATTTTTCACTAGTTCCAATAGGATAACTCATCAAAGCCAAATTCTTCTTAAAGGAGAGTTTGATGAAGTTGATGATGGTCCACCTTGTAACAAGTACCAAAAGTGGACCAATAGAAAGCCATAAGGTGATGCGGAACAAGAACGAGCCCATATTCAAATTTGATGGGATTGTGCAAGGGTGTTTTGGGAATTTTGGGTTTTTTTTATTAATTTTAAGTTAATCTAAGTTATTTTCTTGTTAATCAGTTTGAAGGTTTTAATTTATTTTGAAATAGATTGGGTTTTATTTAATTTTAAAGTAAGTGAAAAAACTATTTCCATCACTTTTATTTTGGCCCTATTTTAGAAGGTCAAAACTTACCCGTTTAGGATGATTTTGTTCCATTTGAAAGGTTATTCAATTACTTTTCCAACGGGACCAAAATCTTGAGAATTCAATGTGATTTGGGAAAGTTATGGCCAAAATACTGAGAGGGTATCACTTGGTGACAGGACTTAGTTATTTTTGCATTATTTTTTTTAGAAGTTTAGTTAGAGCGGGATTTGGAAAGCTTAGAATGTAAAGTCTTTATAAATATACTTGTAACCCACAATTTTATAAATAAAGAATGATGATTATTGATGAATTCAATGCTACAATTGTTTTGTTCTCTAGTGTGACTCCAAAATCTTGAAGGTGTGATGCTTTCAACACTAGATAAGACTCCTAAGAAGCCATTGGTGTGACTCCATTGGTATTTTTCTCTCTTTCTCTATTATTTTTCTATTATTTTCTTTTTTATTACAGATTATTTATTGAAGGACCAAATCAGAGCATTTTCTTGCTTCACGTGCTAAAAGTTAACAAATAGATTACCTTCGCAATCTATAAAGGAAAATTGAAAATCTTCGATTGAATGCAAGCAATTGAATAGTTTCAAGACTTCATTCTCTTCATAAATACGGGCCTTGAATCCAGTGAAAATATTGATGATATGTCTGGGGTTCCCCTCAAATATTATTATGAGATTTTATACTTGTTGGTTGTTTCCTTTGGTTTATACCTATTGTTGAGTGCTATCATTTGAGTTTAAGGCTCTTATACTGTTTATGGTGTTGCTAGTTGTGCTTATGCCTGCCACCATTTTTATAAAAGTTCAAGTGGAAATCTGTTGTATTACTTTTGTGTGCCCATAACCCACAAGTTAGCAGTCATTTCTAGGCTATCCTGCATCAATTTTGGTATCAGAGTCAGGTTTTAGTAAATCCTTATCTAGCTATGATCCTAGGAAACCCTGTAGACAGGTTCAAAAATCCTTTGAAGAATTGAAATGGTTCTTAAGATTGGGAACAAATTTACTTTCCCTCATGGAAAGGGAATATGGGTTCTCATTAGTGGCAGTGATGCAGCCAACGAGGAGATTGAGCTAAGTGTTACCCCACAAGAGAGCCCGATTCAAGAGCTGTGAAAATTCCATCAGTTCAAGACTTTTAGGGATGTTTCCAGCAATTTTTAGGGATATTAGGATGTTTCCGGTTTATTTTAGGGTTATTTCCATTTAATTTTATGGTGTTTTTAGTTGAATTTTAGTAGGAAAAGGGTTTTTGTAATAAGGCATAAAGCCAAGGGAGTTTATTTGTAATTATTAGGAATTTTATTTGATGTTGTTTTAGAGTTCTATTGATGTAAAAGAGTGATGGTCATACAACTCTCTTAGAAGGGTAATTTGGGTAGTTTGTTTATTAGGGTTATATGGTTTATTTAAAGGCCAACTGGCCAACATTATAAAGGAGTTAGAATGATGAATTAAAATTTGGTTTTAAACCTCCCGATGGAGCTATGGTATCTTCCCCAACCCCTCACATGAGGTGAGTTCCTCTCTTATTTTCTCTCTCCTCTCTTCTCCTACGATCTTCTCCTCTCTCTCTTCTTACTACTTTCTTCTTTCTTGATTATTTCCTTATTTCTTTACTCTTATTAGTGGTTTTTGCTGAAATCTTACATTTTGTTTATTTATTTATTGTTTTCTTGTATTAAAGATTACCAAAACCATCACGAAACAATCTTGATTAAATTCTTGATTTTCAAATTTGAAAACAGTACCCATCCACCTTCTTTTCTCCCGTATTATCTTTATACTCTTCTTTTCTTAATTTAATCTTTCTTTTCTCCTTTTCTTTAATTCAAGAATTGATTTCTTGCAGTCTTTAATTGAAATCTTGATTTATTTAATTGATTTGACTAATTTTCTTATTGTTTTAGTAAAGATTTATGTTCTTGATTTCTTTAAAATTATTTCTTATTTCTCCCAGTAGGAGCCTAATTCTTGGGTATCCAACATCAAATTTGGTATCAAAGATTTTGGTATTTCTTTCTAAATCCCAAAACCCTAAATCTGTTTAGTTTAACCCTGAATATTTGGTAAGGTTGATTGGAAGGAACCCTACTCTTTTGGAAAATACCCAAAATCCTAAAATAAATCTTTAGGGTTTTTCCGAAGGGTTTAGATATGTGCAAATGACAACTTTCCATTATTTTAGGGCAACCCTAAATTCTTTTGGGGTTTTCTAAAAGGGGTTTTTATAGCCCTATTATTTTCGAGCAAGCCCTAAAAATAATTTTGAGCTTCAAAATCATGGTCCATTATTCTGGGTATGATGTTTCTTTCTCTCTAGAAGAATATGAGATATGTGCAGAATCAGTTATTGAAAACGTCCTCAAATCTAAGCTTGCTCTCATGGACAAGAATCTTTGTTGTGCCAGGAAATATTAGTATCATGACATGTGGTTCTGCAATGATTTTCAACGTAAAAAAAAAAAATTCTTCAGGCTAGACTTCATGAAATCAAGAATGATAAATTCAATACCACACTTAATGAGGTACGAAGAATTCTTGTTGATATGGATAAGCGTGAGACAAAACGGAAATGGATCCAAGTAATACAATAAGTAGATTGGTTTCCTATTTCCCCAATTCCAATTTAGGAATCAGAAGCCAATTTCAACTCGGAAGGTCAAAGTTGAAAAGCCGAAGGTTTTTATTTATATAGGTTTTATAGGTGAAGATAGGTTTTGAACCCAGGCCTGTGGTACGACAACCATAAACTTTACCAACTCAGCAAGCTAGCAACTTTTAAAAAAAGCCAAAGGTTGTTCTAACATCTGTACAAGTTTGTACCAAGCCTTAAATTCAGAAGATGTCAAAGAAGCCATGCTCGTGCAAGCAATCCTCCATTTTAGGCCTTCCTCTACATGCATCGCCATTGGTGCGTAGTCCAGAGAGTTCATCTACAAGTGGTTGTGATGAGATGTAAAGCCGACAAAATTCGAGGGCAAATTTTTCCCCACCTCAGGAGAATGATGCAGCCAACCAGAAGAGATTGTTTTACGTGACACCCCACAAGAGAACTCTATTCAAGAGTTGTGAAGATTTTGTCAGTTCAAGACTTGTAGGGATGTTTCCAATAGCTTTTAGGAATATTAGGCCGTTTTCGGTTAATTTTAAGGTTATTTTCATTTAATTTTAGGGTGTTTTCAGTTGAATTTTAGTAGGAAAATGGTTTTTGTAAAAAGGCATAAAACCATGGGACATTATTTGTGATTTTTAGGAATTTTATTTGATGTTTTTTTAGAGTTTTATTGATGTAAAAGAATGACGACTGTACAACTCTCTTAGAAGGGCAATTTGGATAGTTTTTTTATTAGGGTTATGGTGTTTATTTAAAGGTAAGCCAGCAAAGGAGTTAGAATGACGAATTGAAATTTGGTTTTGGAGCTCATGATGGAGCTATGGTATCTTCCCCATCCCCTCACATGAGGTGAGTTCTTCTCTTCTTTTCTCTCTCATCACTTCTCCTATGAACTTCTCTTTTTCCCTCTCTTCTTGCTACTTTCTTCTTTCTTGATTCTTTTCTTATTTCTTTATTCTTATTAATAGATTTTGTTGAAATCTTGTTTTTTGTTTATTTTACTGTTTTCTTGCATTCAAGATTACCAAGAACTGTCAAGAAACAATCTTTGATTAAATTCTTGATTTTCAAATCTGAAAACAGTACCCATCCACCTTTTCTCCCATATTTTATTTATTCTCTTCTTTTCTTAATTTAATCTTTCTTCTCTCCTTTTCTTTAATTTAAGAATTGATTTCTTGTTATCTTTAAATGAAATCTTGATTTCTTTAATTGATTTGATTAATTTTCTTCTATTCTTTGATTAAAGATTTCAATTCTTGATTTCTTTAAAATCATTTCTAGTTTCTCCCATCATATTTCCCTTGTAGGAGCCTAATTCTTAGGTACCCTGCATCAGACAGATTTGAGGAAAATCTAATTTCTTCCCATTTGGCTGATATAATGATTTTTTTCATTCAGTTCAATCACTATGAATATTATGATACTGTTTGGTGCAAGGTTGTTCCTTTGACAGATTATTGAGTGGCATTGGAAAAGCACTGGAATGAGGTGAGAGGAGCTAAGTTTTATGAAGAAATCCATATCTTGAGACTTTAGCTCAATGGTGAATGGTATCGCCTTTGAATTTTGCCACTACTGCTTCCTAGAATCTTGTCAGATTCAATAGATAAGAAGGCGGAAGAAATTCCCAAGGCAGTTGATGAAGAACCCAAGACAGGTGATTTGGAAATTCAAGATCAAACATAGAAGTCTAATGAGAAGGACAAGTCTACGACTAGTGTGGAGGATGACAGTCTTGATATGGGAGGTGATGAGCAATCCAGTGTAGATGTTTCGAGAATGATAGATGTGCTAGTGATGCTTGCAGATACATGTGATATTGCTGCCCAAATTCTTAACCAGCCTAAAATTGAAGCCCTAGTCCACACTAATGTAGAACCACATCTCGTTGTGATAGCCACTATATTCCATGAGTCTGAGACGACTACTGACAAGGTGCTAGAAGAGGAATATTATGAAGACTTTCTACTCTCAAGTATCAACGAGAAGACATGTTCATGGTTATTCAGTTCAAGATTCTCAATGACGCTGATCCTTTCTCATTACAAAACTCAAGGATGAGTTTTTTCAAACATAGGGAGAATGATGCAGAACAAGAAATAGATCGTATTCAAATTTGATGGGTTTGTGCATGGGATCTTTTGGAAAGTGTGGGTTTAAAATCTTTATATGACAACTTTTTTATTTAGTCAATTTTAGGATAATCTAGGTTAGTTTTTTGTCAGCCAGTTTTAGGGTTTTAATTGATTTCTAAATAGATTAGATTTTATTTAATTTTAAAGAAGGTGAAAGAACTATTTCTATCAATTTTATTCAAGCCCTATTTTGGAAGGTCTAAAACTTACCCATTTGGGATGATTTTGGTGCCATTTGAAAGGTTATTCAGTTACCTTTCCAACGAGACCAAGATCTTGAGAATCTGATGTGCTTTGGAAAAGTTATGGCTAAAATACTGACAGGGTATCACTTGGTGGTAGGATTTAGTTATTTTTGAATTATTGGGATTCGAAAGCTTGGAATGTAAAGTTTATATATATGCTTGCAACTCACAATTTTATTAATGAAGAATGATGATTATAATGAATTCAAGGCTACAGTTGCTTTGTCCTCTGGTGTGACTCCAAAATCTTTAAGGTGTGATGCTATCAAACCTAGGTGAGACTCCTAGGAGGCCATTGTTGTGACTCAATTGGTATTTTTCTCTTTTTCTCTGTTCTTTTTTTGTAATTTTCTTTTTCTATTATATACTATCTATTGAAGAACCAAATCAGAGCCTTTTCTTGCTTCACGTGCTGAAAGTTAGCAAATGGATTACCTTCGCGACAAACACGGGTTCCTAGATCTAGTATATGAGATGCTTGAATCACTTCAAGTTCAATTTTGGAGAATCAAACAACACTTCAATCAATGAAAGTGAAGAAACTTCCAAGTTAA
This sequence comes from Platanus orientalis, assembly GCA_025762735.1. Lineage (NCBI taxonomy): Eukaryota > Viridiplantae > Streptophyta > Magnoliopsida > Proteales > Platanaceae > Platanus > Platanus orientalis. The sequence goes on along the minus strand of JAOXJP010087185.1, from coordinate 2,074 downwards.
ATCAACTTTGGAAATTCCACACAATCTATATGAACAAATTCACAAGTTTTCTTTCAAGAAGCGAAAACATATCCAAAAAAAAAAGAAAGAGAATTATTGAAGCTTGATAGCATAGTCCTCTTTTTTTTTTTACAACAGTACAAAACTAGATGACGAATTTTTATTTTCTTAAACCAAGGGAGATTGATGCAGTACCAAGAAATATCAAGTATTTAGTTACAGTTACAAGGGTATTCAGTATTACAACAACAACAACAACAAACAGCCTAATCCCAACTATTTGGGGTCGGCTAAACGAATCATGTTCTGCCATTCCGCTCGGTTTAGGGTCATATATGCTATTAAAATACAAGTTGCCATGTCCCCCTTTACTACCTCCACCCAAGTCAATTTTGGCCTTCCTTTAGTCCTTCTAGCACCTTCAACTTGTATTGTCTCACTCCGCCTCATTGGTGCAGTCATTGGTCTTCACCAGTGAGGTGGAGGAACAGGATTTGCTAGAAGGACAAGAGGAAGACCAAAATTGACTTGGGTTAAAGTAGTAAGGAGAGACATGGCAGTGATTTAACGGTAGATATGGTCCTAAATAGAGTGGAATGGTGGAACAAGATTCATGTATCTGATCTCAAATAATTTGGATAAGGTTGTTGTTTTAATTCTAATTAGAGGGGGTTTGGAGAGCCTGGAATGTTAAAGTTATATATATGCTAATTATTGGAGAATGAATGAATCAAATTACTAAAATTCATGAACAAAAATGCTAAACTCTTAAATGTGTGATTATCTCCAACCTAAGGTGTGATTACCTTGAACCCTAGGTGTGATTGCCTAGGTGGTAACTAGTGTGATTCTAGTTATTTATCTTCTTTTTCATCTATCATTTCTTTATATATCTTTATTTTACTTTAGATTAGTTTATTACAATCTTTTGTTTGTAAAACCATTATAAAAGGGAAAGGTAATGGGTCGTGGCCATTGGCCCATTTTATTTAAGATTATGGAGTTGTCTATGCATGTCCCTGGGGACCAAAATGTTTTAGCAGATAAGTTGGCCAATTGGGCTGTGGAGTTGTCTTCATTGTTCACCGGTGACTTCATCCCGAGTGGGTTGTAATGGCAGCCGCTGTGTTGTATTATTAGTTTTGGTTCTCCTTTTTGTTTTTTAATAAAATTCATCATTATTTATAAAAAAAAGAAAAGAAAAAAGAGCTATAACTCTTAGCTAACAAGTATAACTGCAATTTAATAAAGTGAATGAACTCAATAAAGTAATAAATTAACCTAAAAATTATACCATGCAAATAATAAAGAATCATAATATATAGATTAAAGTGAAAGTAAGTGATGCGGCATCACATGTGTGTAGCCTTGGAGGAACTTGGGTGGACATCACATGGAGCTTTTATTTGTGTTGATTTTAGGATTTTAGTTTCTGTTTTTTTTTTTTTTTTGTTATTTGTTTATTGCAAGTTGTAATCTTGTCACTTTTAACTCAATTTTTTAAGGTCAAAACTTGCCTTTTTGGTTTGAAGTTGGTGTCATTAGAAAAGTTATTCAGTTACCTTTCTAACAAGACCAAGATTTCGCAAATCCGATGTGACTTGCAAAGTTATGACCAAAATACTAAGGGGTTATCAGCAAGTGACAGAAATAGGACATAGGAGTCTTTTAAATTATTGTTTTGGGGTGTTTTTGTCTAGACTATGTAAATTTAGGATAAGGCGTCATTTATTTAAAGACCTAAACTCTATTGTAATTGGTATTGATCGAATATAAGTTTTCTTGTTCTTATTGTTCACGGCTGGAGCTCCTAAAACCTGGATTGGTTTTCCTAGTAGAGAGATTCCTAGGATTTGATATCTCTTGGTGAGAGGCCAAGGACCCCTGTTTTGTAGTGAGAGGCTATAACTTAGGTACTTTGTTCATCTTCTTCATCTTCTTTTTTTGATTCGCGTGCTAAAATGTTAGCAAATAAATTGTCTTCATGATCCATAAAGGAAAGCTGATAATATTCAATAGATTGCAAGCAGTCTAATAGTTTCAAGATTTCCTTATCTTCATAAACATGTGGTTC
>JAOXJP010087174.1:0-14799 GCA_025762735.1 Platanus orientalis | reverse complement strand
TCAGAAAGCATATTTGAACATATTAAAACATATAAAGTATGTTTATCTTAATTCTATTATGTTTTTTGTATTTTTTACAAAAAATTAATAATAATAAAAAAAACAGAAGATTAAATTAAAGAAAGTATCAAACATGTACTTAGGTCATGTACTCATGTAGTGATTTTGAAATTTGAATCATGTTATCTATTTAGGTAGTCTACATATGTAATATGTTACACACTTACACTTATGTTGTATATTTATTTATATAATTTATTTTTATCCGCATGAATTCGAATATGCCTCATCGATAGCATAGTATCTCAAGGGAGGAGGATATTGGGTGGTAGTATGACACTATGATTGGTGGAGATAGAAGAAAAACGAAATATAACTGTTTTAGTAGATATATTTGTATCATTGATTATGTTTTATGGATGTGGACTTATAGCTTTTTTTTGCAATGTGTAGTGTTATTTATTGATTTATCAACCTCTTAACACTTAAAATTCTACACATGTGCGATAACAAGTGTCACGACGACACCGATTCCCAACTATTGATACCCAAGTGTGCAATGAAGTATAATGGTTTAGAAGTATTTAATAATGTTTATTATTACATTTCCTAAGATTACATTAAAAAATTCTAAGGTTTACATATTATTCCATAGATTCCATAGGCGACAATGTATGTCATAATGATGACAGTTCTCTCAACCATCATAGATGGTTGTTTCCTATATTTAATGATTCATAAGTGTGAATTAGTGATTATTCTATTAAATCCTAAAGTTTTAAATAAAAATTCCTTCATTTAATCCGTATCTCACCCGTTTCTCGATTTCAGACGATGTCTCTCCGCGATAAGCTGCGATATGCGAGACGTACCCGTATCTCAGGTTCGTGATATGAGTCATGATAATGAGATTTTAAACCTTGGATCTAACACATTAGATGATCTTTAGACACTTGAGAATGAACTGTGTGTGACCTTGCTTTTGTTGCATGTGATGCACTTGTCACTTGTTGCATTACCTAGATTGGTAATCAATCACAGATTTGTCATGTGTTTAATTTTGTTATAATAAGCATGTCTTAATCTACCATGCCAAAGATCGCAAGACTCAATCAAATAAGCAGAAGTATAAGACATTTCATTAATAACGTTAAGTTTAAACATTCTAGAGGTGGAAAATCCTTTGCCTACAAACACACTATACTTATAAATTACAACTCTATCAGACTCAAACACCATCTTGAATCCATGCTTTATTAGAAGTGATCCAGATACCAAATTCTTCTTGATGTAAGGAACATGCTGGACTTCTCTAAGGGTAACAATCTTCCCAAAGGTAAACCATAGCTCCATTGTGTCTTTTTCAATTACCTTGGAGGATGATGAGTTTTCCATGAACATATTCATTCCATCATCCACTAGTTTGTAGGAGGCAAACAAATCTTTGTTTACACAGATGTGTCTTATGTCACCAGTATCAAGCCATCAGTTGACTTCCTCTCATACTATGTTGGCTTCAGTGATTACAACTGGCATATCATCATTATGGACCATTCTCTTATTTTTGTTCTTGTTCTTGTGATTGTCATCATCACCATTATCTTTACTATAGCACACTCTATCCACATGCCCTAGTTTTTCACAACTGTAGCAACAAAATTTGTTGTATAGCTTTTCAATAGGCTTCTTCTTGCCTTTGACAAACTTCTTGAATTCTTTCTTATAAGGTAAGAAATGACCTTTAGGTTTAGCTTCCACCATATGTGCATTCTCAGTTGGTTCTGGTTTCTTATTTGTGTTTTTAGTCAGTTCTTCAACTCGCAGATGATGCATTAGGGTGTCAAGTTCCATGTCATCTCTTTCATGCATTAACTTAGTCTTATAATCCTGTCAAGATAGAGGTAGCTTGAAAATTAGCATATTAACATGGAAAACATGATATAAATTCATCCCTATAGTAGTCATTGCATTAACATTTTTTTAGAACTCTTTGGCATGTTCTAGAACAGATTTATTATCCACCATCTTGAATTCTCCATAGTTATACATGTGAAATTTCTTGCTACCTGCAGCTTCTCTATAGATAGTAGTCATAGCTTCCCATAAGTCCTTAGCATTTTTTATCTTCTTCGCAAATTGATTGAAGAGACTATCATAAAGTGTCTTAGGAATGAAATGACGACACTTGTAATTAGCGGCCTTCCAGTTTGTGTAAGCTTTCAACGCTACATCAATTTCTTATTCTGTTGCCTCATACCCGTCAAGGATAATTGGTGGATCATCAGTTTACACGTAGTAAACATTGTGATTATCTCATAGTGTACTCCATCTTTAAAATTTTTTTCCATTAAATCAGGTTGATTCAAAATGGTAAATCCCGGGTTAGCCCATGGGAGTAGACATATTTTCAAATTATTGATTTTTAGGATGGTCAGAAATTAAAGGAGGAGAGAACATAAATTTTGCGATTCATAAGTTTTCTAATCTTCTTAAAGTTACAATACTAACCAGTTCATCCGAGCATATGTGTCATTATCACGTTTCTTGAAGATAGTCGAGGCCTCTCAATAACGTGTAAGGGATCATAGTCAAACTAATTCTGGGATACAATCTAGCTCAGGTAGAACTCTTGTTCCTCTATGGATTTGCACTTTTCGGCAGAGATAAATGAAACCTCTCTATTGTTTTTAAATCTAAAAGTCTAGGGATTAATTTTACAGAAAATCCGGTAGCATAACAGCGTTGTCAAATAATTTTCTTAAATCAAATCACTCACAAATCAATGAGAGGTCCCAAAAGGAGAAACCGGATCTTATGATATTATCACTTTTATTAAACCAAACGTTCTCCTTCAAAGAGGAGAGAGATTACAAGAAGAGTTTCAAATCAAGACCTCAAGGTATTACTTCTCAAAGGAAGACAATCCAAATAAAGATCTGTATGCACATTGAGAAGAGAGAAAGACAGAGATTAAGAATATGAAGATCGCAAGCAGATTCGCATTTCTTCTTCTTCTTCTTTAGAGAGTCTTCCCTGGCTTTTCAATAGTCTCTTTCTTCTTCCTCTTTCTCTTTGTACAGAAAACCTTAAACAACCACCAATGTTACACGTTCAATCTCCAAAATCTCTTTTTCACAAAAAAAACTTGTTTTCTCTTGGTTTTACATCTATTTATAGTGAGAGATTAGGGTTGTTAGAGGCAACCCTAATTAGGGTTTTTACCCTTGATCGTGTGAGATCGATAGATAGAGAGATTCACAGTTGAGATTATATTGAGGAGAGAGAGAAGGGAGTGCGACAACCTAGTCACTCCCACACGTCTTTCTAAAGGGGAACGTGGGAATGCTTGGTCACTGCTATCCCTAACATCAAGGGATTTGATTCCCAACCAAATAGTTTAGAATAGTTCAACATATCTTGATGCTTGAAGAACTTTAGAAACCATATAAATATATACTTAGATTGATTCATCAATCGTAATACAACTTTATTTAGTTGCTTAACTGTTGGCAAGGCACTAGGAAAATTTTCAGCTCTACCAGTTGAATATATTGAGATTTGACATCTGTTAAATGATATTAATTAATGTAGTAATGCCTAAGTTGGAAATAGTTTTTTGTCTAGTTTCAATAGGTCTTGGATGGCTGAGATTGGTTCATTGGATTGCTCCAGGGAAATTTCTAGCTATTATTCACACTTGGTGAACATATATAAAACCTCAATTATTAGATTGACAATTAGGAGAATCTCAATTTCCAAGATAAAAAAAAGCATCTCGGGTCTGGGGCTACAAGACCTATACATGTATCCAAGTGGGGTGGCAATGTTGACCCGATCTGTGAACCCGACACAAACCCAACATGAAATAATCGGGTTAGGGTTGAATGTAAACGTGTTTTCGGATAAATCAGATCAACCCACTTTGACACAATTAATAAATGGGTTGGGTTTGGATTGACCTATATTGTCGTATACTCTTAATTTGACATGACACGAATCTGACCTGCTAACACGAATTACCACATAATCCATGAACTTGACATAAACCCAACATGAAATAAGTGGGTTAGGGTTGTCTGTAGATGTGTTTTGGGTCAAAGTGGACCACTTTGACAAGATTAATAAATGGGTTAGGTTTGGGTTAAGCTATATAAGCATATACTTCTTATCTCAACACGACATGAACTTGACCCACCAACATGAATTGCCACCCCTAGGTCTAGGGCACCCATAACTCACCAAATGTCTTGTGTTCAAAGAATCATGACTTACAACGAGAGGGGTCCCACCTACTAATACTTTTTTACAATTCAAATAAATAGAGAAAATATTCATTTTTGGTCTTGTAAATATCTTAGGTGGGGCTCATCAAATAGTGGGTTCTGATCCTTTCATCATAAGTTATGAAAGGGCCCCAGACCTATCTATAGGTCTTGTTGGCCTAGAACCAAGGAAAAAAAAAATTATTGGTCCTAATTGAATTCTTCTTTTTCTTCTTTTTAATTCTCTCAAAACCCTCTTTTTAAACCCAATCATGTAAGAAATTCCACAAAAAATGCCACAATAAAAACCAACTTATATGGAAGCACTCTTATTTTTGAAAGTGACATAAATAATTTTTTGAATTATTCCTCAAGTGCAAGAACAAGCAATTGTTCTTCTTGTAATTAGGGTTTTCTTATAAAAAAATAAGATTTTGAATAGGGGAACTGTTTAGATCTATTCTAATCATTAAAGAAAAGCTATTTTGAACCTCAATTTTGATGGGACCACTGCTTGAATGTGTTTTCATTAAGGGTGTGGAGATTTCATATCAATTTAAAGAAAGAAAGAAAGAAACTTTTAGTTAATGTAAATAGAAACAAGATTTCAAAAGTGTTCATTAATTGGAAAACTGGATCAGATTAGATAGGTTTTTTGAAGATGATAACTGGACCCTATGAAAAAGTTCTCTTCATCTTTCTGTCATACTTTAACATACTAGTATAATACACAATAAGGTTAAGATAATCCAATCTAATTGTGATATGATAATCTAGGCATAATTAAAAAGAATAGAAAGTTGTTAAATTTTTCAACTTCATTTAACAAAAAATAAATAATTAAAGTATAATATTCTTTAGTATGAATTTCTCTTTTGATATAACTACCTTCTAAGAAACAATTACTTCTTGAGATTTAGTTTTAAGTAATACACGATAATAAGTATAAGTTTTTATACATGCATATGTAATCACATTAGATACTAAAAAGAGCTACATTCATTGATTTTTTATATAGATTTTTCTTGACTAAATTACACTTGTAATGCTTACATGATTCCTTACACTTAAAGTGGAAAAAAGGATTTTGTTAAAAGCTAGTTTTGATATTAACAATTATTTGAGGCCTATTAAGATACATATGGTTTACACAAATAAGTAGGTTAACCTAACCTATTGTGCTTTTTTTTTTATTTTTATAACTAACCTTTTGTGCTTGATCAAGTATTACATCTAAACATCTAAAATCTAATCCTTAATCAACTGCATCTAACTAGAGGAACTTAATTAAAATAAAATATAAATGAGAACAAAATATTAATAATCAACTCAACTCTAAATCCTGATTCCATCTGTTTTGGATAACTCAAATTGGTGCTATCACTAGTTTTCATTGCACAAATCTGAATTATCTGAGTTGACTTTGCCTCATCTTTAACCCTATGTTCCCACTATACATTCTTTTTATGTTCTATCCTCTCTAGTATAACCACTTATCCATCTCAACTACATTAATATTATATATGTGATATTTCTTGATTTCTCCCTTCAATTTTATTGGTATATATCAGACAAAACTTTAGCAACACCTCTTAACTTTATCCACACTCTCTTATGTTATGGGGAATATCTTATTCAATCTATCCAGTACCCCACACTTACGAGACTGACATTGGATAATGATATATTTTTACTTTTTATCTTATTCAATTTCTCAAACTAAAGGATGATATGACTTAGATAATAAAGATGATTGCTTCTAGGGGTATCTCTTGATCATCTATTTTAATTAATTCCTTGTTTTTATTCCTACCTTTACTATAATTGTACTTCATGTTTCTATCTAATCAAATTTATAAACATTGATTCTAAAGCATTCCTTTGTAGCACTGAGTTGACATTTACCCATTAAAGCAATAAGCAATTTTTTTTTATAACCAAATGTGTGACCACACCACATTCCATCACATAGGTATATATAATTAAAATAAATAAATAAATGTTTATTTCAAAAAAGCAGGTGTTGAAAAGAGGCACTAAATTCAAAAATACACCACATGTCAGTTTGTGGTGCACATCATACATACGGTCGCATTGATTTTGGTCATAGAACATTTGCTTGTTCTAGTTTTGTCAGCAAAAAATGTCTTATCAACAAACTACATACTATATGAGATCTTCTCATATATATCCTGAACTCATTCAGCTCAATACCAACCTTTAACTGTGAGCACTCTTTGGTTGGAAACCTGCTTATCTTTCCCTTAATTGTTTTCACATTATGTGCTACTTCATTATACATATCCTTAACCATGTCTAGCTATATACTTGGGACTTATTTATTCCTTTTCAAAATATCCTTTTAGGTACCTTATAATGGTTCTTTTTTACTAGTTGGTAAAGATTGTGTAAAAATCTTTCATCTTTTTTCTAAATATTCATTGATCAGTCAAAAGAATAGTCTTCATGAGAATCTAACTAAAAATCTAATTGATTCTCAAATATTATAGTTTCATGTCTTGGATTCACTCCTTAACAACTCTTTCCCAAAATTTTAGTACCCTTCATAGAAGCTTGATACATAAGAATTAAATTTCTTAATCATCTAATAAAATTATATTATATATACTCTTATCTTTAAAAGTTATCATGTGCTACACATATGTAGCATTACTTTACTATTGACTAGACTAGCTAGTGAGATACAAATACCTAAGGACAACATAATTTATTGTCTTTGATAGTGACCTTATTCTCCTAATGAGATTGATCGACAAATTGCCAGCACAAGTGTACAAAGTTTTCCCTGAAATTGCATCCATCATTTTTTTTCATTTATAGGTGACCAAGTTTAGTCTAAGTTGGATGGTTGAGAAGTTGAAAAATTAACAATGCTCTGATACCATATGTTGGAAAATGAACAACAAAAATCCATAGATTTTTTGGTATAACATAAGGATATAAAAATAAATAAATAAACAAATAAGATGTATATAAACATCCTTAAAAAAATTTAAGAAACCCATTTCAATGGTCATGTTATACCTGTAGTCATGTCTTTTTAGGATGATGATCTTTAAGACATTAGAATACAATACTTGGAATGTTTTACTTAGAAAAAGCTTTCTACTTTTTCTTATACCAAATCTTGATGGAAGATTCAAATATACTTAGTTAGAGAATGAACCAATCATTTTATAAGCAAATTTTGTGGTCATACCAAAGGTCATCCCATCAATGGCCTCCATCAATAACCATATGAAAGGTCTCTCCATCAATGGTATAGAGAACACCAAAAATCATCATCAATTACCACACTCATCAATGGTGTAAAGAATACTAAAAGTTTCAATCATTATCACATAAAATGTCTCTTATCAATGGTATAGAGAACACCAAAAACTACTATCAATAACCATATAAAATGTGTCTCATCAATGGTATAGAGAACACCAAAAGCTATCATCAATGATCACATGAAAGGTCTCTCGTCAATGGTGTAGAGAGCACTAAAAACCACCATCAATGACCACTTAAAAGTATTTCATCAATGGTGTAGAAAACACCAAAAACTACTATCAATGACCATATGAAAAGTTTCTCATCAATGGTGTAAAGAACACCAAAAGTCTCAATCAATAACCATATGAAAGGTGTTTCATCAATGGTGTAGAGAACACCACCAAAAGTCTTTATAAATGATTTTCATCAAAAACCTTTGAAATACCAAATATCTCATCATCAATAATTTAGAGAACATGTAAAGTCTTTATACATTATGCTAGGATATTTATAATTCATTATTACAATTTTATGGGTATTTCATAATACTTAATAATCCTTCAAATTTAGTCTATTATATATTGATCAAATGTTCACAATTTTGTACATAAGATCCTCTCATCACTTTAGTTTTAGGATTACATGCATGCATCGCATCCTTAGAATAGGCCACCAAACAAATGTCTTAAACCACAAGTTGAGAAGCCACTACGGCACAATGAGGTTATTGGAAAGCAGATAGAAAGTAGATTTGGTGATTAGGCCATAAAACCACCTATCTCAAATCATCTTATAGACCTAATTTGGATGATTTTTTTAATAAAACATGATGTTAATAATTGTTGGCAAGAAATTTGTGATGGATATGCCAAGAATCCAGATTCTCTATGGCACAACTAAGTGCCATGCTCGTGCACTGCCAGTCACGCGCGTTGACACACGCGTTGAATAACACCGCACAAGCACTGCATTCAGTTGTGCCATATGGACCCGGATTCGTGTGCCAAAGTCATTTGACTCTCAACTAAGCCTCTCCTTCAACTCTAGACACCAATCAAAGCTGAGCAATCAGGATTTCAAGGAAACTTGACCACATTGTCAACGACCAATTAAGTATGATCAAAGAATTAAGATGGCAAATCAAAACCCTCTAGATTGCTAAAGTAAATATGTTAAGCAAAAATAAAACTTTATAAAAAAAAAATTACTTCCATTGAGTGATGTAGTCATAAACATTTCGAATTGAGCATCATAGGCATAAGTGCAATGACAGATTGATTGTTACATTGAAACTTCACAGTATGTACTAACAAATTGAACCCAAAAATACTAAATGCAGATGTAATTTTGAAGAAATCTCTTTACATCGAAGAATACAAGCAACGCATGAAATCACGAACCCTTTCAGATAGCTGGTCACAGTATTAAAGGGAGAGAGAGAGAGAGAGAGAGAGAGAGAGGCACTGTGCAGACTGCAGACTAAGCACTACGCTAAGAAGTAAACACCGAAAGAAAGTAAAGAAATTTAAATTCAGCATTTAATTGTTTTTCATCAGCAAACTAAGTGGTCCTCGAATTTACCTTACCCTTTGCATGGCACAGGGTTTTGAAGAAAGGTGGAAGAGTAAAGGGGTTTGATGTTCAAAAACGAGGAAAGATAGTAGAGTGGTCCTATGTGCGTGCTTGGTAGAGAGTAGAGTGGTCCTCCATAGTAGGGGAGAGGCCTTTCTCTTTCTCAGTTTCTATCAAATTGATGATGATACACAGCCGAACCATACCAGATATCAGTGAGCATCATCAGGCAATGCAGCTTCTGCACCCATTAATTAAGGTATCTCAGACAAAGAGTGACTTACTTTTCCCTTTGCCAGTTCCTCATTAAACAGTGAAAGAGGAAAGCTTTTGTCCCTGGAAACAAAAATAAGTAGAGAACAGAGATTTGGTTGGATGTGATAGTCTCCATTTTCCCATGCACAAGCCCATGGTTGGTGGAAACAAAAGCCAAACCAAGCCATCCTTATCATTGTGGACAATCTCTTCTCTCTCTCTCCCTCTCTCCCTCTCTCCATCTCTCTATCCCTATCTCTCTCTATATCTCTCTCTCAAGATTGTGCATTGCTTTGTGCAATAACCAGTGCAGAGGCGGGAAATTAAAGCATTGCTCTCGTACCCTTTGCATGGATATTGTGCTCCCATGGTGGTACAATGACGAGTTGGGGCGGGAAAATGCATCTCTGAAGGTATTTCCTTCAAGAGAGGATCTCCTACACCCAAATTTGTCTATACCCGTGTACCCAATCACACCCTGACACGTAATTTTTTTTAAAATTTGGTGCCTGTTTTTAGATACTTACCTTGTCATTTGAACGCTGCTTTTTTTTCTTTTTTTTTTAAAAGGTTTTAAGTACCCTATACACCCCTCATTTTGGGTACCTACTTTTTTATTTGAATAACTGTTTTTATGGTTTTAGCCTTATACACCCCCACCCTTTGTGTGTAGGAGATCCTTTCTCATTTCCTTGCAACATCGGATTTATTTGATATCCCTGCATCATTGAAATTATTTTTCATCTTTGTTGGAGAAGATGTAGACTCTCTTTCAGTCACACTACTAAAGCTACCAGCATGCTAGGGCTGCAAACAGACCAGATTCGGAATGGATATGAACATATCTTTTTCCGTATCTTATTTTAACAGATATTATAAAACCATACCGTATCTTAATCACTTAAAAATTTTGGATTTTGGACCGGATTTCGGATATCCAAAAAATAAAAAAAGACAAATCCATATATGTTGTCACAGTCGCTAATGCATTCTTCCCTAACCCATGTTTATCCTCTCCAAAATCTCTTATGTCGTATGACTTAACAACAATGTCAAATGGAGCAAAACACCATCTCTTTTCCTATGTCGTGGGTGTGAACTTCTACCACAGTGACATAGTTGTGGTAATACCTATGGATGCTGCCATGGACTAAGATAGAACAAATATGAAGTAAATAATTTATATATTCTTAAGGGTTTTAGTTATTAAGCTATTTATGATTGTTGGATTAGTTTTAAATTCAACAATCTATTCTCTATATTCTCTATATTGTTATATATTAACGAAACGGATTTTTAACATAATAAAACAATATATATCTGTATCCTATCCATTTATAACAAATATTTTATAAACGGATTGGATAAACTTATTTCAAATCTAACACAGATCGGAACACAATCATTTTTTGGATAACTTGTTGCCCTAACTAGCACATTTGGTATTGAACATGATAATTTTCTATACAAAAGAATAAAATGAAGATACAATAATTTTAAATCACACTTTACCAACAAAAAAAAAGTTTTAAATCACAAAAGCTTTTATGGTTGTAATAGTTACTTTAAAATCACTATTTGTTTTAATTTACCCATGTTTAGATTTTAATATCCAAAACCATGTCAGCTGAGAATATTTTTATTAAATATGTACATCTGTATTTATTTATTTGATAAATAGTACATCTGTAAGTATTCATAAATTCAAAAATGAATACAATTTAGTTTATTGTAAAAATAAAATCTAATATAACAAAATTGATGTAAAATGTCTTATAATTATTTAGAAAAATAATTTATATAGCTTTTGTTTTAATTTTCTTTATATTTTATTTATAGTAAAGGTGCACACTATAATATTATAGGAATAAGTTAGGATTATAATAGTTAGTTTAAAAGTTAAATATAAACTTCTTGGTCCTAATAGAAACTTTAAAAACAATATTAATTTCATTTACATATTCAAATTTTATATTCATGCAACCAAATGTTATTTATCATTTACATATATAGTTACTATTTACTTTATCACAACTAATAAAAATAGAGAAGTACAATATAAACATAAATATATCATAATTCTTAAGAATTAAGAAATAGAAAAATATCTTACAAACTAGCTACAAAATTCTATAATCGGTTTTAAGAGTTCAACTAAGAATTTAGGTGCATTTGGATCTCCAATAATTAATTATTTACAATAGGTTAACTTCGTAGTGTTACTATTGAAAAAAAATAGACTATCTAAAGAAAATAGCTTCAGTTAGACCACTAAATACCAAACTCTTCACTCTTAAGTGGCCCCAACTTATTTTCTTTGCAATAATACTTAAAAGTATATTTTCAGGGGGGCGGGGGCAAGTCTCAAATTAAAAGTTCTATTCAAATTACCAAATACACCTTCTATTCTTTCCAAAAAAAAAAAAGGAGTATACCTTCTACTAATTTTGTGGATGTCTACTTTAAGTTGGTCCTACTTAGTTTTAAGATTGATGATTATTTACAAGAGGCCTTTTAAATGGGTTTAGTAAAGAAAAACTAAATAAAAGATTAAACAAGTTTCAAAACTTTCATATTTTATAGAAGTTCCAAAAAATATACTGATATTTGCTTTTGGCATTAAAAACAAAAACAAAACAAAACTTTATGTTCAGTATAAAAACTTCTAAAAGGGAACTGCAGTCCATTGGAATGTTCGAAAATAAACAAACCCTAACAATTCCAAAGCGGATTCCTGGAGCAAAAAAACTCGTGGTCTCAAACGCCATGAGCTAGGTGACATATGGTGAAAAAAGTGAAAAAACACCCAGCACTGGGCACAAGATGTGGTGGTTTGTTTTTTTCCACCATGTGTGGCTCAGCACATGGCACTTGAGGATCGCTGCAAATTTTTTCGCTACAGGAAATCCGCTTTGAAACAATTCACTTTCCTTTCGTTATATATATATAGGGATGAAATGCACTTCATTAAAGCATAGAAGAAACAACACAATACAAGTCCTGGCCCTCCTTTAGCTGATACCTTCATGAGCTACATACACTGAGCAGCTTGATTATTGTTTCTGCGAACATACTTTATCTTACAATCAGCAAAACAAGCCAAAAGATACTGACATTCCAAAAAAATATGGCGCAAACGCCACAGACACAGGCTGCTGTCCTTTAACATATTGACTACTCCTACAGCATCACTTTCTATAAGCAATTTAGTAGCATTATTAAGTCTAAAACCAAACTGTAAACTGAGACAGACTGCCTAGAGCTCAGCTACAAAGGTTCAACAAAAGCGAGTACTCTAGTCCAAGAAGCAACTTGATCACCTAGCTACCAATCCAATAGCTGCTCTCTTTAGCCTCATCGAACTTGTTGCATCATCATTTACCTGTAACCAGGACTCATCCAAAAAACACAAGCTAGAAATGCTGAGATGATTAGGAACAAAAAGAGAAGCTTCTGAGGCTTCAGCTTGACGGCTGCGTCTGATCTCCTCCAGTATCCTGCCATGAGATCTCAACACTATGGATAAGGTATAAGGGGTTTGATTAAAGATAACTCAATTTCTAAACTTCCAAATAAGCCAAGATATACAAGCAATGCTCCGAGTAAACAGATCATAATCATCTTTATTATTAAATTTAAATGTGAAGCATTGCTTCAACCAGTCAGCAAATGATCTGCTTGGAAGATGTCAATTCTCAAGCCAAGACAAGAGGCAAACCAAGTTTGATATTCAGATGGGCAGTATAATGAATAATGAGAAACAGATTCCTCATTTTGTAAACGTATTGGGACATAATATATGTACTTTCATTTACTTACGTTTTAATGTGTATTTTTGGTAACCTCTTGTTCTCTCAAGTACTTTTCTTAACGACTTTGTTTATTCAAGAGTTTAAGACTCCTATGCAACACTTAGTTTCTAAAGTATTTTTGCCAGTAACTAATTTTGAGTCAGCATACTATCCAGTGTTCACCAGAATGGGCCAAAAAACATCCAATGCCAAGGCTCCCCTGATGAGGGGTAACCTGCTCAAGCAAGAACGATGTAAGGTTGATATGCAGTTACTAATGATTCCATTCTCAACTGGTTGACTATTAGGTTTGTGAAAAAGGAAGGCTAACCATAAGGGTGCATTACAAATTTTGAGTATATTTAATATATTATTATTGATTTTTTACTATATACAGTGAACAACGAATTGTTGTCAATGTTCGGATGAATGGGTATCCATTTCTATAAGAAGAATCGCTAACCAGACTAAATGACACCGAGATAAAGAGACTACTTGATTTTTCACTAATTTCTAAGAAATATTTTTTGTTTAATCTTTGAGTTTTCAAGCACATCAGGGAACCATCGTTGTGATTCTTTGCAGACTTTATGGTTGGGCAGAACACCAGAAGTGTAGGTGTTTCCTGAAGGTGAATGTCTAGTCCAACTATTGCACTGAGAAAGCCCAGCAATTCACTTTTAAGGACAGTTGATAACCACACCCTACACACCAATCAATAAGTCAAACTCTTCTCTTTCCATTGCAGTATTGTTGATTCAAACCTCTACATATAATTTGTTCTATTGCACGTGAGAAAGCCCAGCAATTCACTTTAAGGACAGTACATAACTACATCCTACACACCAATCAATAAGTTGAACTCCTCTTTCCATAGCAGTATTGTTGGTTCAGATCTCTACATATAATTTGTTCTGTTTGTTCTACGCTTGTTCGGCATCTTGAATCTGGTTTGTTGATTAATCTCAATTTTTTAAATTGATCACTATAAATCATAGCATGTTGCAGTTATAAAAAGCATATTTAGTTTACTATATTGTGTACCTGTGCTCTGATTACTGTTATAGACATATTTCTATCTGTTCGATAGTAACCAGGAATACATATAATATTGCTGTGTGCATTTCCTTATCAAAGTAGATGGTTTAACTCTGTTACTTGATTATATGACCGTGACTTTGACTCAATATACACACATAATAATGAATTAGCTTTCTTGAAAACAGAACAAAATACCCAAATTTCTAACAATCTTAAAGTGAATCGCAGAGTTCCCGAATTACTCTGTTCTCTGATTTGAGAAAATCATATGTTTGAATCTGTACGGGTCTTGAAAATTGAGATTATATAGTATCAGACATACTGATAATTACAAACTGAAAATTTCTTTGCACAAAAGCACTCCAAAGTATTGATTTTGCAAGAAATCTAAAGGAAATAACAGAGTACAATCCATACTGAATGAAAGATGGGGATGAAAAAAAAGAGATACTGAATGAAAAACATCGAATAAAACCTGCCCCAACCTGTGCAATGGTAACCCATGTCATACAACAGAAAAGGAGAAAGTTGTGACAAATATCAAAGTGATGCATTCGGTGTATAAATCCAGAAGAAGAATGTACCAAAGAGGCCCA
>JAOXJP010087163.1:0-14799 GCA_025762735.1 Platanus orientalis | reverse complement strand
GGTAAGTTCCTCTTCCAATCTTGGAAATATGTTAAAGTAGGCATTTTCTTCTAAGATCTAGCCTAAGTAAGCATGGATTTTTGTTTCTTTACCTAAGTTTATATATTTTAACCATGAAATGTTTTTGTTTCTTCTAGAGGAAGGAGGGGTTAACAAAGGCAAAGGGATTTTGGAGGAGGATCCTCTTGTGCATTGAAGGTTTGATCTTTTGGTGAGTGGATATGTTGTTTATACTGCACTTTTCATTTCTAGGTTCATAGAAAAGTGATTTTATCCTTTGTTTACAAATATTTGTGGATTCTAATCTCTATAAGAATGGTTTGTGAGTTGGATATGTTGTTTATGCACACTTCCTTTCCTAAGATCTTAGATTTGATAATTGTGAGTTCTATTTTGGTGGATTCATCTTTGTTTCCTTATAAATGGATCATGTTTATTTAATATGAACATGTTGGTTAATATCTCCTTGTTGGCTTCCATGATGTTCTTGGGTTATGGAGATATGATATTGTGAATGGACCTATGTAGGATGGTTAAGATGGTCTCTAACACATGTGAAGGAGTTTGGGAACTTGCTTTACATGGTTATGGGGATTGAAAAGGTTTCTTATAGTGAAACTTGGGTTTATGTTTGATTTTCTTTGAGTTGTTTGATTCTTGCACTCTACATGTTTGATAAAATGCTTCCTATAGATTTTCCTTATTATTTACATGTCCATTAGATGCCTTTAAATTTCTTACATGAGATTATTGTTCATTTGATGAATTCCTTCAAATATATGTTGGTCTATAGAAAATTGTGTTGTTTTGTGGATTCATATGCTAGGATCTTATAATTCATAAGTAAGTACTTGGGTTTGGCATCATGTGGGAGCTTCTGGTGGCATGAGTAGGATGTCTTTGCCATGGTTGACTCTGATGTTTTTAAATGAATTTTACTTAGATTTCTACAAGAGTTTTAAAAGAACTTGAGATACTTGATCTTTAACCTTTAGGGGAAGTTGGCATAAAATGATTTGACATCCATGAATACCTTATATGTTCTTAGACGTAAGTCAAACATCTACGCTTATTCGTAGGCATTTAGCTCCCTTCATGTGATTTTCTACTACACCCTCTGGACTCTTCGTGAAATAGAAGATATAGATATTTTAAATGACATGATTATGTAGTATCTATCATATTTTATAAAAACATGGTTTTAGGATGTGGTTTTGGATGTGAGGATTTGATATGATACCCCTATGCGGGAATATGCCCTATTAGGCCCAAAAACCCCTAAATGGGTTAGTCCTTGTGACATCTATATATATGTATGATTTTTATAACCCTGGAGACCCTTATATGGGTTAGCTAGACGTAGCCTCATAGACTCCTTTGTGGGTTGCATTTCTTGGGCCCGGAGACCCCTTTATGGGTTAGCTTTTATGGTTTCAGGTACTCAATTACCGGGCCACATTAATAGGTGAAGACAATCTTAGTAGCCCAATATATGTTATATGATATGTTATGATGGAGACCTTTATGTGCGTTATGTGATTTGGTTTGTCGGAGACTCTTACATGAGTTATGTGATTTGTTTTATCGGATACCCTCACATGGGTTATATGTTTGGATTTGATAGAGACTTTACATGCTTTATTTACACTAGGTTTGATTATGTAATAAATACCTCTTATAGATTGACATGTGGCATGTAGTACTTGGCATGAGGCATATAGCACCTAGTATGTTCATTAGTATTTAGTATGTTGCACATGTAGGATTCGGTTTAGTTCACTTTGGACTCTTATAGTTATTTTGTGATATGTGTATACTCATTTCATAGTAGGTATACATGGTTAGTAAATGTGATGTACTTTCATTCCTATTTTGATTCCTTAGTGTACTTTGATTCCTATTATTTTCTACTGTGATTATCTTTGGTTTCCTTTAGTGTTGTATAAACTACATACCCTACTGCTAAGCCCATCAAGCTTACCCCAATTAGCACCACCAGTAGATGTGTAGGCACACAGGTTGAATTGTGCCTTAGGAAGAGGAAGAGATGAGGAAAAGGCTTTCAAGCCCAATGATGATACATTTCATTTCAGTTTTAGTTTACTTTATCAGTGATGTAGTACTTTATTTATTTGAGATAGGTCCTTTTGTGGGCAAGACTTATATATACTTTATGGACAGATTTCAGCCTTTTTTTGTTGGATTGCTGCTCTTAATTGAATTATCTCATCGACACTATTATTCTACTGCGATTGTGATATGTAAAAAAATGGACTTAAATAGATGTGACTTAATGAACAAACTTGAAAGAGAAAATTACTATTTGGAGTGTGATGTGAAGAGGTAAGAGGGTTGATGACCCACTCCGAGCACGTTGGTCTTCTAGTGTGAGAAACAGGTTCGGGGTAGGTCATTCCCATGTCACGGATCCAAACCCAACCCACTTTATTGCCCGGGATTTGGGGTGTGATAGAAAGTTAGGTTTTACAATGGATTTTAGGATTTTTGAAGAAGTTGGAGCTTAAGAACAAATTTTCAAGCAAAGAGGTAAGAACATATATAAACTTTGTTTTGTTTCATTTTTTAGGTTCTTAGATCTTTATTAATCTTGTTTTGTCAAGGATTGTGATCATTTTGCTCCAGTTTTGATTTGTCTAAGCTTTTAAAGCCTTATTTTTGTAAAGATGAATTATATCTATAAAAACACAATTAATGCATGTCTTGTTTTTCATTCTCTTAGGATCTTAGAGTGTTATAATCTCTATTTTGAATTTGTTTTACATGATTTTCAATGTTTCTTTATGAAAAGTCATGTTTTAAAGGAAAATTAAGGGTTTTGAAAGGGGATTTCATTTTTAAAAGAAAAATTAAAAATCTATGATTTATTTTGGACCTAATTATGTTTTAAAAAGTATTTTCCCTCTATTTACAAAGAATCTTACATGTTTTACTTACGATTTGCATTGAATAGGTTATTAGTGTTCTGGAAAACTTTGCAAAGAAAAGTATTGATTTCATCTACTATTGTTAAGATTTCAAAATATTAATGTTTTTTAACAGATTTGTAATGTTTTCAAAGGATAGTATGTAGTTTATGCTTAGGTGGATCAAGCAATCTTTGTTATGTTCGTTTTGAATTAGTTTACCTTAAAGAACTTTGTATAAAATAGTTATGTTTTGAATGAAACTATAAGAGAATGATATTTACTATAATAAGGCCAACTTTCCCATTAAGGGGTTGATTGATGGAATCCACCTCAACGGGCGGGTATATGATGCGAAACGTTTATATGGGTCCCTCACTACTAAGGGTAAGATAGTAGTCTCTTCTCATCGAAGTGTAGGTGTGAACTGTTCTGACCCTTCTCATCGGGATATAAATGGTGCAAATTGTTATATGTCATGGCCTTGGTATCAATTATATGTTATATTATATTTATGTACTATTATCCATTCTGTTATGATTAGTTAAATTCTACACATGATACTGTATTTTTATAACATATTTAGTACTGTTAGAAGAATGATATAAGAACTACATTGTTCCATATATTGTTTAGAATAAGAAAACTATCTATTTTGGATTTCTGAAATCGTGCTAAGTTTTAATCCACTGTTTCTTATAGTTTACCTATTTTCTTATTGAGCTCTTAAGTTTACCCTGAATTGATACCACAGATGATGAAATCGTAAAGTAATGATTCCAACTAAAGTGATTGGACCAGATATACTTTAATTAGTTGGTTTTATTTTAGTAGAGACATGATATTACTTCAATTCAATTTGTTTATTTTACTTTGAAGGTATGTAATAAAGTAGTTGATTTTAGTAGTTAGGTTTATTACTTGATTTCAATTGATTTATGGTATATGTCAGATATACAAGTTTATGGATTATTGTTATAGATTATGGATTTTATTAATAGGTCAGACTTATGTGGGATGAAATGGTTATGATTAATGGTTTATGATTGACATATTATTCTGTTGCATATGAATGTGAAAGTAAATGAAAAATGTGAAAAATTTTATAGGAAATGTATATGTTAATGAATGAATGGATTAATATCACGTGCCGAAATTCGTGGACTTATTGGCATAAATTTCAGGGCCTGAAAAAATCCCTAAACAAATCTAAAGAATTTTGTCCAAAAATTTGTATGGAAAAATTACAATCACGTGCATCTTTTTTTACCAAAATTTTCACTTTGATATCGTCCAAATTTGACCTTTTGTTGTGAAATAATGGTTGTAACCCTTGAAGTCTTCTTTCCAATTATCAAGAATCACGTCAATTGGGCATTTGTATGAAACTTATGCCATCCGAAAGTCGTATTACACAAAACCTTCCAAATTATGATTTCTGCGAATTTTCCTTTTTAACCTAAATAACAAACTTAAAATTCTAAAATCTCCCTCCTACTAAAACCAACACTTAACAAATAAAAATCTTTCCTAATAAAACCTAAATACTTAACAAAAGAAAAACCTTTATAAATAAAATAGAAACCATAAGAAACCCTATAGGTAATTGCTTTTCTACCTTGATTTTTCTTCGAAAAATATCCACCTTGAAATCATGGAATGTCATGTGTTGCACTACATCAACCTTATATTTATAGGGCACATTCAACCATTTCATGACCCTAATTTATCCCTTGTATCAAGGGATTGAGCTTTATCTTTGATCTACTCATTGATGGGTGCCACATGGCTTGATTCCCATTTTGCAAATACGATGATTCTTTGACTATCATGATGATCCTTATCCTAAATGGCTTTGGGTGGATCTTCTCGGTGTTTGAATTCGTTTGGATTTTAAAGCCTTTTTAATTAAAACGTATTCCTGCGCATCAGCATGGCTTTAAACTTATCTTTGACTATCTTCCTAAATCTGGGGATTTACCACATGTCGGATCCAAGTGTTGATCATGTTGTTTGGAATAATTTTAACCTTTAAACATGAATTTTGATCTTGTGGATTAATCTTACTCATGCGGGCTATTTCATCGCATCAAATTCCTTTAGTGGCTATGGTCATGTGTAGTAGTCTTGCAGCTTCTTTTGAACTTGATTTGACTTCATATGTCTTGATATGATTGGCTTGTTCTCTCTTTTGTCGAGATAAAATCAATGCTAACAGGTATCCAAGGACCTAAGACGTAACACAATTCATAAGGTATACTACAATCTATAGAGAATTAACTTAAAATACTTTGGGGACATGCATAGTAAATAACAATGCATGAGTGATCTCTAGTAAATGGTGATTTTTTTTTCTTTCAACAATCTTATTCCGTTTAGGAGTACTCAAACAAGTGATTTAATGAAAGATACCATTATGCATGAGATAAGAAAAAAAAAACTATAGACACATATTTGCCACCATTGTCAGCAAGTACAATCCTAATTTGAGAATCAAATTAGGTACCAACCATCTTATGAATAACTACAAAATAAAAAACACCTCATGTTTGGCATGCAACACATAGACCCAAGTTGTATAAGTACAATCATTCACCTAAGCAACAAACTATCAATAGCCAATCAAAGAAGTAATAGAGGCTAGCCCATACATCAAAATGCATAATAAAAAAGGGAGATGTACTCATACCGATACTCAAAGTATAGGAAGAATGATAATGTTTTGCAAACTCACAAGTTTCACAATGAAAACTAGAAAATGTCACAAAACTACATAAGGAAGGAAAAAAATTTATGCAACGGCAAAAAAAGAAGGGTGACTAAGATGATAATGCCACTGAAGAAGTTGTGGCAAGTCCAAAGAAATATTGGTGGATATAGGTGCTAGTTAAACTGGATATGAAACATGGGAACCCTTGTCCATTAGCTACAACCCTTGCTCTGCACCTCACAGCTTCTGACAATCATCTATTTTGTCTCCAAATCATGAAATATATAATAGGAAGGAAAAAAAGAGTGACACTATAGTTCAGGAACTTAGTAAAATGATCACACATACAAGATTAATCTTGAAATTAAAAACATGAAAGACGGACAAGAGAGATAAAGGGGATGAAACAAGAATACAATGAGTACTTGCAATAGGAGATATGGAACCATTAGAAATATGAAACATGTCTTTACTTGAACACACTCAATAAGAGGGAAAATATTAAACATGTCAATCATGTGATATAAAGCTCTTGAATCAATGACCCAAGAGGGACTAGGAGTAGGAGAGGAGGCACTAAAAAGGGCACTAAGGAGGTCAAAGAAGCTCTAGAGGAGGAATCAAGTTGGGCCATTAGATGGTAGAGGAAATTCATCTCTTCTCTAGTAAACCCAGGGCCAAATGAGGACTTATGAAGGGTGGATAAGGCACATGGATCTTCAGTAAGCACAATCTCTATAGGTGTGGCAACATAAGCACTCAAACACCCATTCCACTAGAATGAGGAACATCGCCACGACTACCACCAAACAAACCATTCTGCAGAGGATGAAATTGTTACTTCTACGGACAGCCATAAAGGTCCCAACTAGTCTCTCTAATGTACTGAGAACAATCACAATGTTAATACTTGAGGTGATCCCTATCATATGAAGTAAAACTTTGTCTCCCAACATGACCCCATTGTTGTGAGGCTAATACTAAGGTAAAGCACTCAACCATAAGAGTTTGTAGCATAACGTGTTGGCGTCTCTCCTCTTTATGAAGATAGAAATAGACCTCGGAGAGTGAAGATGCGCATGACTAAGGAACTATGCATGAGCCTGCTCACACTTTGGGTTTAACCTTGTCAAGAGGTCAAACACCCTATCCTCCTCTAACTAATGATGGAAGGCAGCATCATCTACTCCCCTCACAGATGATAAAAGGAGAGTTACAGTAGGCCGAAACATTCTACTCCACTTGCCTCATCTACCACACTTCTGATGAAGCTTATTAACTCGTATATAACCCTCCTCTAAGTAGGTCTAAGTCAGGGAATCCCAAATATCCTTAGCAGTGAAAAGAAACAAGTAGGTCTTGTTATTAGATGGCTACAGAGAATGTATCAATCAAGACATAACCAATGCATTTTTTTCCTCCCACTTAAAGTAAGTGGGATTATACAGGTTAGGGAATTTAGTTGCCCCTATAATGTGTCCCCTTTTTCTTGTACCCATAATGATCAACTTCACTGTAGAGATTGGAGCACTATAGGCCTCTACATGCCGCTCCCTTGAGCACTACTACCCTCCCAGGAAGATGTGGTCTCACAAACTTCAAACATGATTTGTCAACTAGTTCACTTCTAACAATCAATAACACTTCACACTATAGCCAAATACTATAAGATACCACAACATCCCATACACACTGTAGTCGTGGACTGCATCCCACCACAACAGGCCCACCAACAACAAACCACTAAAAAAACCTCAACAACTAATCACAAAATAGTATAGAGGCTATAAGTAGCCCCAATATCATTAAAATACTGAATACAAGACTTGATGCATTGTTGAAATAGCACAACACCAAGAAAAACATGAACAAAAAATAGATATAGAGAAGCAATAGGACTCCACAATCCACGATGGACTTACAAAAACATATAAAATAGCTAGTAGAGTTAGAAACTAGTCCAAATCAAAGCATATAGAACACTGCACATCACAAGAACATGAGTCCAAACAGAAGAAATCCCCAAATTAAGGGCCAATTAACAACAACTATACCTCATAAAAAACACTATCATCGTGAGCTCATTTCTCGATGAAATTGACCCAAACTTGTTTCAAATGTTCAGAAATATTGATAGAGATCAAAATGAAACAAGATCAACAGCTAACAACTATACATTTGCTCGGATCAAAGAAAAATCTCAGATTTGAAAAAATTCTAAGAAAAACTTGAAAAATGACAAAAAATCCCAACACTGTTGAATAATTTTCAAACCATCACAACTATTCACACACAAAAAAAGAATGATCTATCAAGATCTAAGAATTTTTTTTTATTAACCTAGTAGGTCCGTAAAAATAGTAATATCATATGTATAACTAATTAAGTCAAGAAGGTCACACAGTGATGCTAGAGTTATTCTCTGTCCTTAGATCAATGATGAAGCTTTGATACCAAGTGGATTTTTGTGGTAGTACTGTGTTGGGGGTTTGTAGAAGGAGAGGATTGGGGAGACAAATAGGCATATAAAGTTACATCTACTCTCACATACTATTTATTCATATAAAGATATAAGAATATATGTTGGAATAGAAGTATTTATAAGTACACTCTTATACACTACAAAGACATGTGTATCTTTACATGGATGTACCCATATGCTCCCGCATACATTAACAAGATATCTAATTATTATTTAAGTTCCTAAAGATCATATTCTAATGACTAATTGAATGGATCCAGATTAGACAATGATTAACTATCATCGTAATTGTCATTAAAGAATAATATATAATAAATGGACATATTTGTGAAATATCTGTAAGGAGGGGCTTTATTACAATATTCTTATCTTTGTATATTTCATTGCAATATATTATAAGTATTATTGCAATTAGTGGTGTGTCATTATATAATTAAAAAAAATAAGATAGTTTCTATATTGCAATTGACTTAATTAAGGATGATACCCTTGTAGCCTAAGGATAAAAAATCTCACATCCCTAAGATATCTTAGCTTCTCAAAAGGTGACTTCTTGTCATTTTGAATTTGTGAGAAACCTAGAAAGGTCTTAAACAATTGTGGAGACTGTAGAGACTAGGTCAAATCATCATCTAGCTAGTGTTTGATTAAGTCATTAAGGTCTTTTTCTTTAATTTTCATTGATTTAAATCTTAAAATTTCATATGGTGATCATGGGGAGCATAAAATTTAAGTTCTGAATGAAAATTAATTTTTCAAAGGAAATCAGAATTACAGTAATAAGTAAAATTTCATTTATTATGACACACAACAAAGACATAAGTTAAAATGCAAACACTATCTTAATTAAAAGGGAAAAAAATAATGAATGAAAGAAAATAAATGATGCCTAGAGCTATATTCTTATAGCCATGCCAGGAAGACTAAGAAAGAGGTCCTTTTGACCAACTTAAGCTTTGTGTGCTTAGAGGTGAATTGGAAGTCCTTTTGCTGGCACCGGCATTGGGTCGACTATTATCTTCTCATTGGGAAGAACCTTCTGCCATTTGAACCTTCTCACCACATGGTACATGAACACTGTTGTGATAGAATAGCACAGCAGAATGAATCACAAATTGGATTCCAGTATGCAATGTATAGAAACAAAACAAGAAAATAAAAACAGCAAAGAACAATCACACAAGAGATAATATTTAATGTGGTTCGGCAAACCTGCCTACATCCACGGGCAAAAGACAAACAATAACTTCACTAATATGGAGAATAAATGAGAGTACAATACGCACAAATACCAAATTCCCAAAGCCTAAGGAGAACCCTTAGCAAAACCCAAAAAGAACTCACCAAAAGCCAAATACATTTTGCCTCTCACAAAAGTCTTTCTTCCACTCACAAAAACCTAATAGAAAAATAATATATTTATATAACAATCAAAGAAAAACCGTAAACGTGTTAAGAATCCCACAAAAGGTAACTTCCAAAAGAGGAAGTTTCCCTTTTGGTTTTTGTGTCATATACGGTGTGGAATCAATGCACCGACTCAACAAATCTCCACCTTGGCTTGAATTCCACCAAACCAAAAACTGAATGAAGCTTCTTGATCATCTTCTCTACCAAACCCCGAAGGGTACACAATCAGTTCTCTTTCGAACTGATAGAGTCCAAACCACCCTTGAACTCAATCACTGAACCCGGCCTTGTCGACATATGTGTTGACTCCTCAGCATAGGTGTTCCCAAGCAACATATAAATATTTTCAACCTTTCTTATTTCCAAAGCAACCCGAGCACCCCAAAAAATCCTCATGGATTTATTTTTCACAAATGTTATACACCCTCTAGAATCCAGCTCACCCAAAGAAATATGGTTCCTCTTCAAATCAGGAACATGTAGGATACCTGTCAATGTTCTCAAAACTCTATCATGCATCTTGATTTTGACTATACCTATCCCCAAAATCTTGCATGGCATACCATTACCCATCAAAATAACTCCACCTTCAATAGACTTACAGGTATAAAATACATCCTTATTAGGACACATATGATAAGGACAACCAGAATCAAGAACCCAAACATCCTGAAAACCATCATCACCAATGGTAACAGACAGAATCATGTCATCATCTAAATCTTCCTCTGCAATGCTAGTTGCATCCGAGGATTTAACATTCTTCTTCTTTTCTTTGAGCTTAGAACAATTAACCTTAATGTGTCCTTTCTTATGGCAATAATGACACTCAAAATCCTGATAGGGTCTACCAAATCCCTTTCCCTTTGTCTTCCTATGAGCAACCAGGCCTTCAGCCTCAGCTTAAACCTCACTAACAAAGCTAATTTTTCTCATCTCATTTGAAAGAAGGGTTGTTGTTACCTCCTCTAAATCAATAGAATCCTTCACATAGAGCAGAGTTGTCACAAGATGCTCATATGATGAAGGAAGCGAAGACAAAAGGATTAGGGTCTTATCTTCTTCCTCAAGCTTTGACCCAATACTTGTCAACTGAAAAATAATCTTATTAAACTCATTAAGATGTTCAGAAATACCAATACCTTCTCGCATCTGCAGGGTATACAGTTTTTGTTGGACGTAAAGATGATTCGTAAGGGATTTCGTCATGTAAAGGCTTTCAAGCTTTAGCCAAAGCTTTGCTGCAGAATCTTCATTCAAAATATTATACAACACCTCATCTATAAGGCACAAACATATTGTACTCCTTGCCTTCAAATCGTAATCCTCCCAGTCACTTTTCGAAATCCCAGCAGGCTTCCCCTTCAATGTCTTGTGCAAACCCTACTAAATCAGCAGGTCTCCAACCTTAACTTGATATAATCCAAAACCGTTCTTTTTGTTGAACTTCTCAACCTTGAACCTTGTAGCCGCCATCACAAAATCTCTAAAAAATAAAGAATCCTTAATCCGTAACAACAACATTTAACTCTGATATCAGTTTGTTGTGACAGAACAATACAGCGAAATGAAACACGGATTGGATTCCAGTATGCAATATATGGAAATAAAACAAGAAAACAAAAACGGGAAAGAACAATCACATAAGAGACAATATTTAACATGGTTTGGCAAACCTGCCTACATCCATGGGCGAAAACAAACAATAACTTCACTAATATGGAGAATAAATGAGAGTACAATACACACAAATACCAAATTCCCAAAGCTTAAGGAGAACCCTAAGCAAAACCCAAAGAGAACTCACCAAAAGCCAAATACGTTTTACCTCTCCCCAAAGTCTCTCTTTCACTCACAAAAACCTAATATAAAATAATATATTTATATAACAATCAGAGAAAAACCCTAAACATGTTAAGAGTCTCACAAAAGGTAACTTCCAAAAGATGAAGTTTCTCTTTTGGTTTTTGTATCGTACATGGTGTGGAATCAAGCCACCAACTCAAAAGGTGACTTGTTGTCATTTTGAATTTGTGAGAAACTTAGAAAGGTCTTAAACAATTGTGGAGACTGTAGAGACTAGGTCGAATCATCATCTAGCTAGTGTTTGATTAAGTCATTAAGGCATTTTTCTTTAATTTTCATTGATTTAAATCTTAAAATTTCATATGGTGATCATGAGGAGCATAAAATTTAAGTTTTGAATGAAAATTAACTTTTCAAATGAAATCAGAACTACAATAATAAGTAAAATTTCGTTTATTATGACACACAACAAAGACATAAGTTAAAATGAAAACACTGTCTTAATTAAAAGGGACAAAAGAAAAGAAAGAAAGAAAATAAATAAATGATTCCTCGAGCTATATTCTTATAGCCATGCCAGGAAGAACTAAGAAAGAGGTCCTTTTGACCAACTTAAGCTTTGTGTGCTTGGAGGTGAATCGGAAGTCCTTTCGCTGGCACCGGCATTGGGTCAACTATTATCTTCTCATTGGGAAGAACCTTCTGCCATTTGAACCTTCTCACCACATGGTACATGAACACAAGTATTTCTAATCGAGCATACTCTTTTCCAGGGCACATCCGAGGTCCACCTCCAAAAGGAACAAAGGTATAAGGGGCAGGCCCATTTCCTTCGAACCTCGATGGATCGAATTTTTCTGGCTCGGGGAAGTACTCAGGATTCCTATGGGTCGAATGCGCAGTCCAGTATAACTGTAAACATAAAGAGTGAGTTATAAGCAAGCAACAATTTATCAAGGATTTAATCACAAACTAACTAGTAATTACTATGTTGTCGGAACAACAATTATATATATATATACCTTCCATCCTTTGGGAATGGAGAAACCGGAGTAGGTGAAGTCAGTGATGGCCTCTCGGAAACCACCCTGAAGGGGTGGTGCGAGTCTCATCACTTCACATGCCACATTCCACGAATACTTCATCTTTTGTATATCATCCCAGTTTAGCAACTCTCCAGGTGCTTTCGAATTGGCAATCTCAGTTTGCTCTGTTTGTTCAATATGTAAACCAAATTAAAGTTAGTTGTTACACACCTTAATCTATCTCCTTAACCAGAGGAATATAAAAAATAAAAATTACTAGTAAAATTATTCATAGGTACCAGAGGTAGTTGCTGATGAAAAATTAAAATACATAAGATTAGTTAGGCATCCAAAGTAGACTTCAATTATTCATTCAAGGGTTTGGTTATGTGTAAGTACTTTATTAACCAGTGGTCCTCAAGACGAAAGAAGCACTTATATGTCACTTTGTAGCCGACTCAAATAGGGCAACGCAGATTTTGTGTGCCGCTTGTTGCATGCAGGGCCAGACCCACAACATCGAAAAAGTGATTTACACTTTTTGGGGATGTGATTTTCACTTTTCCATGTTATGTATGGCCCTGCGTATGGGTCTGATTTGGTGTGACCTCTTTAGGTCAGACTAAAGTCAGCCCGACATCAGGGCCAACAGGCTTATGTGAGCACAGAATCCGTGCATAATGTGTGTCGGGGGCTGAGAACACTCATATCAGCATTGAAAAGTGACTTGCATTTTTTTGGGGCATGTACTTATCACTTTTCAATGCTGATGTAAGTGTTCATAGACCTTTAAACATGAATTGTACATGGATTTTGCGTGCACAGAATCAAGAGTGTTAGCCCAGATCCCCTTTAATTAAAATTAAGGGGGTGGGGGGCACTTGGGAAGATTCATACTGGGCCAATCACGAGGCCAAAAAAAGCATAACAAGGGTACAAAACATCTTCGTGATCAGGGTGCAGCAGGTCCACAAGGTCCTTGTGAAAAGATCTCATGGGTGAAAACCATCATCCCAGTTTATCTGATTCGTTTATGTTTTTTACCAAAGGGATTTTTTTTGGGTAAGATACCCAAAGGGATCTATCTATTATGTAAGAGAAATCCAGATCAAACCCCAAATATTATGACCAAAAAAAAAAAAAAAAGCTGAAGAAGAGAAGGATTTAAAAGTTGAACAGTGTGTTTAATTTAATTACCTTTGAGGACTTGTTCGTAGATGTCAGGAAGCTCAGCAAGATACTTCATAATGAAAGTAATGGAAGCGCTGGCCGTGTCGTGGCCGCCGATGAGCAAAGCCAGAATCTTATTGGCCACATCTATTTCGTTCATAAACCTCCCGCTGTCGTCCGTAAATAGAAGCATGTGGGATAACACATCTTGCTTTGCCGACGCCCTGTTCTCCGCCAGATCCATCTTCCGTTGCTTGATGATCGCCCCAAGCTCCTTCCTGATCACGTTGGCTGCTTTGATCGCCCGATTAAACGGCGTTCCGGGAAAATTGATAGGCATCGATATGATCCCAGAAGCCACAGCGTTAAATGGCTCAGCAAACCTGGCCACATGCTCGGGGTCGTCCACGCTCAAGAAAAGACGACAAGCCAACCAGAAGGTGTACCTCTTGGCAAGAGGGAACACCATCACCTCCTCCTTATTCTCCCACGCAGCCTTGAAGTGTCTCTGTGCGATGGTGTCCATGATCCCCACGTACCTCTGCAGGGCTTCTGGCTTCAGGGAACTTGGGAGAACCTTACGCATCTTCTTGGATTCATCCACCACAGATGTCTCGGAAGAATTGGGAAAGATCTTATTGATAGAGCTGGGCCACCAAGAGGTGACGAGTTTGTTTTCGTTGGAATACAAAAACTTGTTTCCTTGGGGGCCGCAGAAGATGGCGAAGGATTCACCGAAGAGAGAACTCTTGAAGACTTCCCTTGAGAACTTGGCCATTCTGTCATATGTGAATTTCTCCGGGATACCCTTTCGGCCAGTAGAGAGGAACTCTAGAGTCTCACCCAGGACAGGGAATCCGGTTGTCCCCAAGGGGAGCTTGGAGGCACCGCCATGGGACTTGCGTTTGTAAACGAGGAAGTGAAGTGAAAGGGAGACGAAGAGAACGAAGAGGAGAAGCAGGGAGAGGAAGAAGAGCTCCATGTCGTTGCTGCTCATGTGGTAGGCAAGAGAAGCAACTGAGCGAACATGGACATGTTCTGCCAAATGGTTCCTCTTAAATAGACCATGCACCAGCCACCAAGTCAACAAATGCAAGGAGGCATTAACTAACCAATGCTTCTTTAAGTTGGTAAAGTCTGTGAGTGTCATATCACATACCTGAGTTCAAAACCCATTTTCACTTATATTAACCGAGAGATTATCGCCGCCCCCCCTTGTGCGACGTCGGGAGCTGAGACAGAGCGGGGTATCATTTCACTTTTGGGGGGTGA
>JAOXJP010087152.1:0-14800 GCA_025762735.1 Platanus orientalis | reverse complement strand
AAATCTCTAGAGATGGATTACGCTGAGCAGGAATCCAAGAGTCTCCACCAAGAAATTCAACACAGGTCACACCATCATGATACTGCCTCTGAGCTAGGGAACCCTTCCCCAACGACATTGGAACATCGCCCTTAGGAACAAATAACCTCATACCAATCTCAAGATCCACCGAAGCATCCTTTGGACCCAAATCATCCCAAGAAGACTCAACCTCCCCCACCTAACTGGACAAGATAGTAGGAACCACCGAGTTAAAAACCCTAAAGCAACTGGAATCTGAGTGACGATTCGACCGAGGCACCCACCTGAATGCCCCCTACGACTGCGACTTCTCCCCTTCCATTGACAAGATAGAGAAATCTAGAGTCTTCATCTTCATCCTCATGGCCCCACTCGACCCTTTCCCCCTCCTAATCTCCTTATCAAGAGATCTCCTTGGCTCGACGGCAACTCCCCTCGCAAATGGGCCTTATCGTGATGGGGGCCTGGGGAAGGTTCAAAGCGAAGTCCTTTGGCCCTACCTAGCCCAAACAGGTTAACCCAATCCGATGTCGGTCCGACTGACCGAGTGACCCCATATGACGAGCCTCCCTGGATCCCAGTTCAACCAGAACCTTAAAAGGGTTATTATAACACCCCTCACTACGAATCTCACCAACATACTTATCGCCAGCCCTCATCCAACGGTGATAAGGCACCGTCTGCCATCCCTTGGAAAGGCCCATATTTGTCCCATCCGAAGAGGCAAAACTACCCTCTCCCACCTCCCGAGACACATTACCAGGTTCACAATCCCCCACCGCCACATATTGAGCCCCTTCCCGATAACTTTCCTTCCCCAGCACTTCAACCTGCCTTTTTCGGTGAAATGAAGCCCTACCCAAAGTACAGTCACCTCCAGGCACCTGATCACACGCCAAAGATGCAAAAGTTGTACCTTTATCCAAACCCAAAGAAGACACCAATTTTAAATTCAAACCAGCCATCCGTTTTTCCCCCAAAGTCGTCCCCGGCGCCGGTGCAAACTTGTAATGCACACCTTGCTTCCGATCAGGCACCACTCTACCGCTCCCATCCAAAAGAGAGAAATTCTCAGCCACTAATATATCATATTCGATTGTGATGACCACAGGAAAATATTTCCCTTGATCAATCATTGCCAAAAGCCGAGGGATATTTCTCAAGTCACCATCCAATAATTTGAGGCAGACCCATCTCAACTCCTCACAGGACGACCTAGTCAACCGAACGAAGTCCCCCACAAATTTTACCGATAGCAATGAAAATCTCCGCCGTCCAAAGATGGAGGGGTAATCCCCAAACCTTGATCCATCTTCTCTTGAAAAGGCTACCATAGCGGATCGCGAGAACCTCCGAACTCCAGCGCGTAAACTCCGAGCTGCCAGGAACCTCGCCATCACTTTTCCAATTCGCTAGAGCATCGGCCTCATACACATCAAGGAAAATAAATAGGGCTCGATCAGAGTCAATAGGGATCCATTTAAGTGAATCCACCAGCCCAAAGTGATCCTCCAAACAATCCACAATATCATACCATGTCACTACCGGATCAATTATGGCCCCCAGGATCGCCCGAGACCAAACTTCCTCCATCGCTTCATCCCCATTCCAACTAACATTCACAACCCAATCCCTTTCCCTTCTAACCACATCCACCAATACAGACGTTCCAGAATCCTTACACCCACCCACAAGATCAGACGTCTTGCCTAGGGGAGGAAAGAGGAAGAAGACGACAAAGGCACAACCACGGGAATTTTGCCAAGACCATCACCCCAAAAAGACCGCCGTAGAACATAATCAATGTTCTCCCAGCCGCTGCCCTTCAATCCCTCCGGCACAATAATAACAAACTCTTTCCCATTACATAACGTTTCCGAGATCCGTAGAAAGCAACCACAATCATTCACCCTCCCAATGATCAAGATATTCCTAACACAATCGTCACGCGTCCAAGTAAAGGCCAAAAGATCAGGAGCTTGGGCAGCCTAAACAAGCACCTCATAGAACCAAGGAACTAAAAACCACTTAAACTTGACAAAAGCAGAGAACGTCTTCCTTCATTCCCAGATTCTAAGCACCCTTGCATTGCCCGCATACTCTTCCACCAAATCAAACGTCTTACGTTCAATGATTACCGTCTGCTTCATTGGTAGATAGAAGATTCTAGTTTGAGAGACAAAACCCTAATAGACCTCTATTTGAAAAGGCTTGTACGTATGGAATGAAATAATTAACGAGATTTTTTATAATTATTTAAGTTGAAGTTGAAGTTGAATCTCCATCTCTCTTACAGTTGATGCTGTAAGATTCTTGTAAGTTGGTGCTACTAACACATCCTCCTATGATTAAGTTGGTGCTGCTAACAACCAATCAATTGGTGCTGATTGGAAACCCTCTACTCCATTTTCTTCTTCTTTGTTTATCTATTTAACTTCAATAAGGAGATGCACGTGTGAAGGTTCTGTTTGAGGTCTGATTAAAGCCTACTCTTCTACAGTCAGATAAGGACCCTATTATTGTAAAATGCTACTTCTATTGCTGTGGGACTAATTATCATGTGGTATTAGACTTTTTTTTTTTTTTGATAAGAGAATTTTTTATTAAAATAAGGAAAAACAGAACACAGGAAACAGGGGATGAGGCATCCCACCAAAAAAAAAGGGACAAAACCAAAGAGAACAGAAACAAAAGACTACTCCAGGCCTATAGCAGATCCCCAATCCCTCATAAGTCCGCCCCTAAGGACATTATCTTACTCTGAACATCTCCTGGCCCATAAGTAAATTCTTTGCATTCTGATGCACTTGAATAGGATAGCTCAGCATAGCTGCATCAGACTTTCTGGGTAAACCAGTAACTGATTCTTCTGGGAAACTAGGTTTAGAAAGCTCCAAATCACTTGCAACTTTGAGAAGGTTTAGTACCATGGTTTAAAAAAACAGAATCGGAATCGGTCTGGCCAATTCTGATCTGATTACGAAATCAGCTGGTTCCAATCTGGATCGGTCGAACCAGTACAAACTAAAGATTTGTCTCATATTGGCTGATCCGGATCCGAGCCGATTCAGATCAATCCGAGCGATCCATGGCCGATTCAGAGTACCAATCTAAGGTCCGAACCGATCTGATACAGCTGATCCAAGCCCGATTCTGATCCGGATCAGCTGTGATTCTGTCACAAAGAAGTAAGATCG
Organism: Platanus orientalis; assembly: GCA_025762735.1. Taxonomy (NCBI): domain Eukaryota; kingdom Viridiplantae; phylum Streptophyta; class Magnoliopsida; order Proteales; family Platanaceae; genus Platanus; species Platanus orientalis. The sequence goes on along the minus strand of JAOXJP010087152.1, from coordinate 11,582 downwards.
TAATCGGCCGATCTAACTCGGAATCAACCGATTTTTAAAACCACGTTTAGTACATTCATAGCACTTGTTTCCAGAAAAATTCAAGTTGCTGAGCAATGCACTTGGGGCCTGGGGGAGAGAAAAATAATGCTCATCAGACCATTCAACATTCTCTCTGGCTATGTTGATGCATGTGGTTGTAAAAATCAAGCTCAAGAGGCAGAAATACCTCCACTGCACTGCAAACAGCAGACCTAGACACTGTATTTGTGCTATGGGAAGCGCACCGGTGCCTAGGTGACAAACCATCTAAGGTGATATTGAAATTTTTGACATCAACATCTTCACAGTAAAAAAATGCCTTGAAGCCATGCAACATAGATTCTTCCAGATAGTTGAAGTACCCCTGTTGGATCACAAAACCAGATTTGGGTGTGATACTTTTCAATCCCCTATGTAATTCCTTACTTGCACAACATAAATGAAAATCTATAATGAGTATGATACAATTCATAAGATCTATAATTGTAAGGAAATAACTATTTTCTGCCACATTATGAAGACGCACTGCAAGTCCATGAATCATGTTCCTTTACTTCAATAAGAGTACCAATGTCAGCTGTTCCTTTACTTCAATAAGAGTCTACCGATGTTAGCTTCTGAAATCTGTACCTCAATGCAACATAACCTTGATTTATGGAACTGAGACTGGATGGCTGCACGGGTAGTGAGCCAACTCATTGATAGGCATAAATGTGAAAGTTGACGAGGGCCTCAATGTGAAGAGCAGGTAGGGTCTCTGTCATTTCTATCGAATACAAAAATTGCCTATGACCTCATTGACACAATCAAATTTCCTTGCCCCTCTATGTGCAATTAAGATTATATTGCCTCAAAAAATTAAAAAAGGCCGTTGCAGTGGCAAGATATAACAATGCAGAGTGTAGAAAAATAGTTATATTGGCCAAAAAAATGTAGAGACAGAATATGGAGCAAAGTGAAGCATACTTATTTCTTACCACACAAAGAAGTTGCCGTTTATCAGTACTAAATTTCGCTTCCAAAACCGCTATTAGCGCAACATTATCCTATACACAGAAATCAAAAAAACATAAGCGGGCAAACTGAGAACCAATTAGGGCCTAGACCAATAAAATCAGTGATGTCAACTCACCTTAAGCAGTCGATTTAGAGCTGTTTTCTTCTGAGCACTTGGTACCACTGCATCAGTCAAAGACTGTGCAGCCTTATTAAATTCAACCTGCATAGAAGAGTAAACCACTTAAACATTTGAAGAAAGTACCATGAAAACAATGATCTACCAACAATATGTCTATGAACCTCATATTTTTTGACATGCGTAAATCTGTCTCGGCGGAAAAATGTTGCACAACCATCAATTGCATTAAAAGCTCCAGTGTAAACCTGCAAACCACAACAAAAAATAGAAATTACAATCATGACAAAGTGGAAATGAAGTAGGCTTAGTTGAGTTGTTATTACATGAAATCCAGAAGTTACAGCCATGACATAGTGGAAATGGAGGAACAGAATCCATAAGTTTGACACCAAATACTTGGAATACGACTTAGTTGAATTGACTCCATCTCGGTGTTGGTAAATAGACTTTCTGCAGGTTACTTTGCTAGCTCTAAAGTTTTAGAGACAGGGAGACCCATTGTCGCCTCTGCTTTTCTTGTTGGCATATATGAATAAAGCACCTCTATGTAAATAAATTTGGCGCCTTGAGATGAAGGGGAAAGACTGTGGATGTCCATTGTTTTGGAAAAATACCGAAATAGATGATGCTATCCTAAGGAGGTAGGGGGGCTCTCATGGAAGAGGCGCTTGGAAGGGGAATATGACTCAACTTCAATGATTTAGGAGCAGTATTTGGTAAGAGTTAGGGAATGGAAGAGAAAAATGGTGAAAGGAGAGGTCTTTTAAAGAGCTCTTCCTGTTGGTTTATAATACGGCACCGAACAAAGATGCAATGGTAGCAGATTATTAGTCAGCAAACCTCAATAGAGTGGTTTGGACCCCAGTTATGAGAAGAACATCTTTGGATTGGGAGCTCCCATCTGTCTCAGAGTTCTTAGCAAGATTGGTGGCCCTTCATCCAAGGTATGATTGTGAAGACAGCAGGCTTTCGACTTCAGGCCCAAGTGGAATGTTTTCGGTGAAAGCTTGCTATGAGAGTATTAAAGGCTCTCCACAGGTGGTCCTGCTTTGGAAGGAGATTTCATACCATCAGGTGTAGTTGAAGGTAAAATTTTATATGTGGACAGCAGTGTCAGGGAAGATCTCTACAACGGACAACCTGATTAGGAAGAAATGATTCTCGCAAATGTGTGCTTACTGTGCTACAACCTTTTACTCTAGAGGTATGGTTAGGGATCCTACATCTTTTTGGGTTGAAGTGGGTGGTTTCACCTGATTTAAAAGGCCAACAGTTTAATTGGGGGACAACAGCTCTCAACACGACAGGAAGGAAGATTTTGCGTATAACTCTGGCAGCGGTTTGTTGGCCGATATGGAAAGAAATAAATAATAGGATCTTTAACAGTGATGTTGAACCAGCCTTCCAAGTCTTCCGCGAGGCAAAGGAGAAGTTGATGTCTTGAGCGGTACATCATATGGGCCAAGGATCTTCGGAGAGAAGGGTTCTAGAAAGGGATTGGGATGAGGTAAACAAGAAAAAAATAATTGGACTTGATTGGGGCTTTCGGTTTTTGCCTCTTCTTTCTTGTTTTGTTTCTTTTGGCCAGTTGGGGGATGCCTTATCCCCCTTGTTTTGCCTTTCCGTTTTCTCTTATAATAAAAGTCTTTTTTCTCATCGCAAAATAAAAACAATTCCGAAAGTTACAGCCATGAGAATCAACAAGTTTGTAAGCCAACCTCTGCTGTCTTTCTCTTGTAGAGAGCTTGATAGCCATGCTTGTCCAGCTCAGGAGCAAAAAATTCCTCAAAGTGGTCATTCTGAACCTGAAAGGAAGAAAACACTACCATCTTTAGTTGCACAAAATTCATAAGATAGAAGGACTTCCTAACGTCTTGTAAGTAATCCATAATGTTTTTTTTTTTTTTAATGAGAAAAAAACTTGATTAACTAACAAAAAAGATAGAAAAAAGCAAGAGTTGAGAGGGTATGATAAATCCCCAAAAAATAAAAAAAAAAAAAAAAAACAAAACAAAACAAACGGAAAAGGGCCGAACCCCACAAAAACCAAGGGCCCACCTGGGACCTCGCAGAACCTAACAACCCCAATAATGCTATCCCAATCCCAGACTAAGGCCCCATTAAAATAGAAAATATAAAAAGTCTTCCGTACTTCTCCAACATTAATTATATCAGGGTAAGATAAGCTCTAGGAGCATGGAAACTTATTAAGATTAGCACAAATCTACTTCGCAGGTCTCAAAGCCTCTAGCCACAAGAGTCCAAAATTATATGTTCCTGATTGGAATTGCTTTTCATAAAGGCATAACATTCGGGTAGTACTAAACTAAAAATTAGTTACCAGTGCCCAGGCTACAAAGTAATAAAATCAATAAGAATGAGAAGAGGCTATCTATTTCTATTGGTTATTTAAAGTTTTCCGAGCAAGTCAGATGCCAAGAAATCATGAACTGTATATTTGTACCTGAGTAATAAAAAGCTTATCCAATTCTAGTCAAACAAGATGAAGGTCAAACCCCACAAAAACAGATTTGATTGTTACTTCTCAAAGCAAACAAATCCACAGATAGACAAAGTGTGTGCCAATGTACCTCTTGAAGACAAATGATGTCAGCATGATAGCCGACAATCTCTCTCAACAAATTCTGTCTGCGATACGGCCAGGAAAGAGCCCAAGAAGGGCAGTAACCGTATAAATCATTTGTCGCATATACATCAGAGAGAATATTGTATGAAAGCACAGTAAAGGTTCCTGAGGATGCAGTACGGCCTTCTGAATCCAAATACCCAGTCACATCAACTCCATTTACTGGAATTAAACGCCGGGGAATAGGGGAGGGAGCTGGAATTACACGGGAAGTCAAAATAGTGTTAACATGTCCCACAGGTGATTTTGTCTCTGCATCTACTCCTACACACTCAAACTTAAGAACATGGCCAATATCATCAGCTGTTGGTGTATATGTTTTAAACCGTCCAACTTCAAACCAGGTTTCACCACCACTCCTTTCCGTAACAACTGCAGGATATATGGGAGCAGAACCATTATTCAAGCTCGGGCTCTGTCCTATGCCTGATGTTGAACTAGATAAGCTCGTATTGATTACTCCAGATCTGGAGCTATTAAAGCGCCCAAATAACTCTTCCTCCTCATTTCCATTTTCATTTACAGCACTAGCTGCACGATCATGAAGAACACGATGATGCTGCCATGCATCTGAAAAGCATCTAGGCGAGCAGTGGTAACTTTTGGCAACAGGTATTTTTGCCTTTACACAACCTAGGCACTGCAATGTTGCCTGTTCTGATGGATGTATACTGCACACAACAACTTTCTTGTCACTCTGTATACGATACCTGCAAAATAGGAGAGGAATATGAATATGTCTGAATATTGCAGGAAAAACCTATGTTTTAATAGAAATATTGACAGAAATACGGAGGCTATATAATCATGGACCAAGTACCAAGGCATAAGTGATTAGCATTTTGAACCAATAATATCTTTTTTTTAAGGTTACCTGTAATTAAGTCACACGCATTTATACCATTGAAAGACTAAATTACTCTTATAACATAATGAATCAAAAAAGGCACACTCAATTAAAAACAAAAACAAATAAACAACATAATAATGAAAGTCCAAAAGAAATCCTTGAAGAGTTAAGATAAACCAAAATGTGTAAACAAAATACAAAGCCAGGATACATAAGTGAAATGCTAAAAAAAATAAAAAACAACCCACCCCAGAATTAGCTCAGACAACCGAATCCCAATCCAGTATCCATGAGTGAAACCGATATGTTTAAACAACAGGAGTTGTGCCACCCATCAAAACATTAAGGCCAGGCACCATCCTTCAGCTTTCCCTGAGGCGTGAATTTATCTTCAAAAATTCGGCCATTCCGCTCATTCCAAATGAACCAACACAGCATATGCATCACACAGCCCCATGGAGATAAATACATTTTAAAAAGAAACAATTATGAACAATGACAACAATGCTTTCAATGCCGAACTCAGTTTCTTAAAGACTGTCCTATTTGAACAAATACCCTCACATACATATCTACTTCTATAATTTTTTTTTTTTGGGGAGCAAGCTCAAGACATATCCTCTCCACATGTAGACATCATAGGAAGAAAGCATCTTCAAGACAATAAAAGAGTATCATAGATCCCAGAAAACAAATATTAGTAATTAAAGATTGGCATCAATGTAACTAACAGAGCCATATAACTTACAAAGTAGACACATGCTACCAGAAGACATTCACGACAACATAGCTCCCAGAAAGATTGCTTGCAGGACCATAGTTGGCTTTTATAGCATGGATACTATATGCTTCACATGCTCCATGAAACAATGAAGCAAAGAAGCAGATAGCAAAAGTTGTCCATAAACCATATATAAGAAACAATTTCTGAAACATCCCCCCCCCCTCCAATCCTATTTCGCACAAGAAACTAACACACTAACACAAGGATGCATTTATCAGAATAATAAATATCTTGATAACAAGGTATAAGGTTTGACAGTAGAGTCCAAAATCTATAAGAAAGATTTAAAGAGCAAATAAGCATCAAAACATAAAAATAAGATTAGTGTCTCCAAGTAATGAACAATCAAGAAGAAAGAAACGATACATTCTGCACCCACCTTCAAGTGCAAATTTTGATGGTTTGGGTGCACATACTGCACGCTCATGGTTTTGGGCACACCCCCAAGTATGACCTTTGATAATTTAGATTTGGCAAATAGAGAAAGTAGCAATGTAGTTAGAAGTTAAATTTGATTAAAGAAAAGGCTGCCCAGGTACATCTCTTTAACTGATGCGGACAACATTAAAATAGACTTTTGTATGTGCCCCCACACAAGAGGGCTAGATTCAAACTGTATGTTTTATGTGAGCTTTGATTTGGTACAAGCAGTCCCTGAATGAATAGGTCCGAATGACATCAGAGGCTGCCACATCAGCGTCAAAAAGTGATAACACTTTTTTGTGGGGCGTTGAGCTGATGTGTCAACCCCTAACTCCATTCGGACCTTGTCAGTTCATGGATTGTTCATACCTAATTCTTTGGGGTTTTGTGTGGGTTATTTCAAGAGTTTTAAAAGGTGGGATAAGTTTCGTAATAAGATATTTTGCCCAAGGGTAATTTAGTTTTTTTCAAGTGCAAGGACCCTGATGTAATAAGGCAAAATAGCCAGGGTTAGTATGGGATTTTATTAAGCTGATTGTCCCTATCATATTTTGTTTTTTAGTGGGCTGCCTAGTCAATGCATAGGCCCCACCTTGCTAGCTGGTCAACAGCCCCATGTGTCCCTAGTTTTTTGTAGTTTCAATATTAGGCAACTCAAGTTTTAGAAGTCCTTCAATTATAGGAAAGACTTGGTCCACAAGTCTCTTATGATTCAAAAGTTTCTATCATTAAAAACTTAATAATTTTCTTAGGATTGTAAGCCTATAAAAGGCACCTTCCCCCCCCCCACCAATTTCGTCAAAGAATAAAGAATTGAGTTTTGTTTTGTTTAGTGTTGGGTCAGCCATGGGCCCCATCCTATCCCTTCACCATGACGCAGCGTCCATCACTTGGCTAGACCTCAAGTACCCCATGTGGAGGCCCAAGCCCAAGCCTAAGAAGTCCTAGGAGTGTTGCACATGGGGGGAACAACTTAATTGGTAATAAGATCAGTAGTGCAATGGGTAGTTTAGATTTTAGCTGTAATCCCTTTTTCACTTTTGACCCAATTTTTCTAAGGTCAAAACTTGACTATTTGGCTTGATTTGGTGTCATTAGATAGGTTATTCAATTATCTTTCTAACGATACCAAGATTGCACAATCCTGAGGTGATTTGGGAAAGTTATGATCAAATTACTAAAAAGTTGTCAAAAGTTGCAGGAATAGTGTTTTCGAAGTTTCTTTTTTTGAAAGTAGTTATTTTCTTTTGATGTAATGCCTATAAAATAGGCCCCCTTCCCTTTTACACAACATGAATAAAGTAGAGATTTTTTTTTTCAAAAAAAGTTTGGTCATGGACCCTTGGTCTCTCTATTTCCCTCTCTCTTTCTCTCTTGTCGTGAGAACCCCTTTCCCTTCTTCCACCTACGACACTCTCTTCTCCTCCCATCTTCTTCATCTTCTCTCCTTCTATCACTCTTATTCTCTTCTGTTATCCTCCACTTCCTTCTCTTCTCCATCTCTTTCTTTGATCCCATACTGAACCTCTCTAGTTAATATACAACAAAGTTATTGAGATTGGAGAAGGACCCATTAGAAGATACATGGAATCACATTTCTAGAAGAAGCAACAGCCTCCATTCATTCCTTTGAGAAGCACCCATTGGCAGAACCTTTTCATCCAGGTTTGACCTTTCTTTGACCTTATTTAATCTTCCCTAAACTCCTTTTAAGCTCTTGTTCAATTTCTACCTGTTGCCCATTGTATTACTTGATTATCACAAATCATCAAACCCAGAAAATTCTAGGTTATATTAAATCAGAAATCGTCTTACCTTGGAGTCCTTTTCTGTGCATCTCTTCGAGGGGTTTTGCTCCCCTAACCCTCTATATCAAAGAGCTCAACTTCCCCTCTAAAATCCCCCATTTTCTCTCTTAATTAGACAAATTTCCTTGATGATTTCAGTAAAATCCCATTAAAGTAACTTCTTTTTTTTGTGAAATTTTCTAGTTTAAATATCTAGAGGGATCCAAAATTCATGAAATTTTAACCACATACTCTAGAAGGTCTGCATAGCTAATCTGGAAAATTTGGGATTATTCTGATACCGATTAACCGGAAAATTGAATATTTTAATTTAAATCTTTTAATTTCTAACTTCCTCTTTTATTATTTGAAAATGTTGTCCATCAATTTTCGCATCACACCCTTTCTACGGTAGCGGCCGTAAGTCCCCCCCTTCCCCCTCCTATTTTCCCTCTCTTTCTCTCCTTTCTCATCCACGACTTCCCCTTTCTCTTCTCTCTTCCCTCTTGCTCGCAGACCAATCTCTCTTCTCTCTTGCTCACAGACCACTCCTCCCTATATTCATTCTTCCACCTCTCCTACAACCGCTTATTTCATCTTCTATTTATCCTTCTATATTCTCCTATTCCTACTGAAACATCCCCATTCTAAAGGATTCAAGTTGCCGGAAAATCTGCATTCTCATAATGACACAATTGGAGCCTCCTAGAGATCAAATCGTACATCTATCTTGAACATATTCTGTAATCATCTTTTCAGGTTTTTCTTAATTCTCTATTTGATTTTAAATAATCCATTAGGATTATCTTCTGAATTTCTATTCCTTTGATAGTAATCTGGACTTCCATTTCTTCTTTAAAAAGGGATTTCTAGGTTGTCTTACAGTCAAAATCCCCCCCCCCCTATTTGCCTCCTTTCTTTAATCTTCTTTTGAGGTTTTGTTACCCTATGGGTCCCCTTCAAAACCTCTCACTCTCCTCTTGAATCCCCCTCTTCCTTGCTAGCCTATAGCCTAAGATACCCTACTGGTTTATGAAAAACCTCTTTTAAAGAACCTTCAAAGTTCTGAAATTTTATGATTTCACATGTCAAATCTTATCAAAATCAATGAAATTTTGACCATAGACCACTATAAGATGTCAAAATATACCTGAAAATTTCCTGACACATCAGTAGGGATATTTTGGTGATTTCTGAATGCTATCCAGAAATTCCAGAATTGCCCTTCTGGGTTTCTTTTCACTTTTCTTCGCTTTCTAAAAGCTAATTCTCTTCTTAACCTTCTATTCTTCTTTGTTTGTTGATTACTTTGGTGTGTTCATCTTCATCTTAAATTCATGGGTGTTTAAATTGTGCTCTTTCTGCTGCCACTTTAATTGGGCTTTATTTGAGACTCTTGGCTTTCATCCTACATCATTAACCTTATGAATGATAGATTTGCCGCACATTATTACATTGGAGTCCCTCATTGTTGTTTTGCAAGTTCATTATTATTATTTTGTTGCTAAATGTTTTCTTTAATGGTTATAAATAACTGAATGTATTTAGATTAGTACATATAGCTTCCTTGATTGCCTGATATTTGTAAATTTGCTCCTTGATGTAAGATGTCTACATGTACCCAGATCCAATCTAGCCAAATCCCCATACCCTATGGTCCAGAGGTCAGACTCCTAGATACATAATATACTTGCACCCAACGCCCATACCAAATCCATGTAACATTGCTCAGATTAACAAGCAAGGACAACAGAAGTTTCTTGTCAAACTTTTCAGCTATGAAATCATACATAATGCATTTAAAAAATTACATCCATTTTATCTCACATGTACTGAGAAAAAAAGGGGGGGGGGAGGAGGGGGGCATAACTTCAACATACCAATGAGCTCCCCAGCTCCACCCAAACCTTCAAACGATTTGAGTCCAGGCTACTGTTGGCTGTTGCCAAAATGTTTATTTTCCCTCACACACTTATACAACTAGACTCCTACATTGGAGTAAAACTACAATACTATAAAAATAGAAGCATCTCCAATCAATTGCTAATATTCTTTCACATGTATCGCTTTTCCATATACTCCATAGCCTTGCAACTACGGTCCAAGACATAGAATTTAAAAAAAACTCCATCCATGAAATGAAGGTTATAGTTCTATCCTTACATGAACCTTAATCTTTCTTTCATTTTCTTTTCCCAAAAAAAAAAAAAAACATGTCAGGACTTATGAGAACAGTGACTACATTCTTAGAAACACACCTCACCTCAACCGCCAAATAGGATCAGATACTCTACCGATGTCATAACATTAGATCTAATTGAATAGTTGTAAAAAAAAATTATAGATAACTATCATGCATTAATGGGGGAACAAGATATACAAGAAAAAAGGGAAAAGCCACTCCAACTGGCATCCATCCTAATCCAAGAGGAACAAAGAAGTCAAAATACAAAAAAGAACTAATTTGGAGGTAACACTGGTGTTCATCCTTTCCTTCCTTGCCAAACTCTTGGCTGGATCATTCACATTGGAATTCACTTCTCTAGAAATCCCTAGGAATTAGATGTTTGAAAAACAAAATATCAGACAATCCACCTTCTTAACATGATGAATTAGCCTCCATGGTCTCATATTGAGCCAACCTATCACCGTGGTCTAGTCCCCTTCTGCTACCACCTGTTGTAGATCAAGAGAATGAATCAACCTCAAACCATAAATTAATGTCTGAATCCTATGGAGCCTGAAAATGCCTGCTGACACCCTTCAAAGATGTCTCTGATCAAACCCCCGACGTCAGATGGACCTGCAATACCCATTAAGTTGCGTGAAGAGTCTTGAGAAGGCGTTCAAGTTGTCAAGATTTCAGGCATAAATGGAACTGATCTAGAAATCTCAAATAGGTATGATGCAGGAGCATACCATGTCAAGAAGAAGAAGCTAGAGGACCTTGGATAGTCCTCTTTGTCAAGTCTAGTAAAGTAGTTTATTTTTCCATTATTTTCATATTTTAGAAGCGTTAATTAGAGGTAATTTTGCAATAAAGCCAATAGTGTCATGGTTAGTTTAGTTTTTTTGGGTTTTTTGTTGTGATCCCGTTTTTTACTTTGGACCCAATTTTTATCTAGCCAAAACTCGACTTTTTGGCATGATTTTGGTATTCATTAGATTGTTTATTTAGTTACCTTTCTAACAAGACCAAGATTGTGTAAATCCGAGGTGATTTGGTAAAGTTATGACCAAATTACTAAGGGAGTATCCATAAAAACGGGAATAATGTTTTTTAAAAAAGTCTTAAGTCTTAGTAGTTTTAACTTTTAGGAAAACAAGTTTTTTAGAAATTTTATGTTTTAAAAAAACTTGGCTAGCAAGTTTAGGATTTTTATGTATATGTTGTGTCATAAAGGGGAAGAGTCGATAGATCATATTCTTCTCCATTGTCCCTTTGCTAATGAGGATTGGTCGATGTTGTTGGTTGAGGTGGGCTTGGTGTGGGTGTTCCCAAGCAAAATCTTGGATCTATTTGAGCAATGGCTTTGGCGTGGGAAGGGTGGTAAAGGTAAGAGACTTTGGAGACTGGATTTGTGCCATTTGGTGGTCCCTTTGGTTGGAGCGGAATAATAGAGTTTTCAAAAATTACGCAGAACCCTCCTATAAGGTGTATCGAAGAGATTGTGACAAGTGCTTGTGGTGGGCCTTTTGTTGTAAAGATTTTGTTAATTGGTCGTTTAATGACCTTAAGATATTTTGGGTTAATGTTGTCAAAAGTTGATTTCTTTTTACTTCTTGTAGTCGGGCTTTAGGGGATGCCTCATCCCTTCTTTTTTCAATAAAGTTTTCTTTTATCAAAAAAAAAAAAAAACAGATTAGGATTTTAAGGAAGTTTTGTGGAGAATATTTTAGGAGATTGTTTGAGATCTTGTGGGGCCCAATAA
>JAOXJP010087141.1:0-14800 GCA_025762735.1 Platanus orientalis | reverse complement strand
TATAAGAGACAGGACATGTACCACTCCAGTCTCTTCTCACAAGGTGACACAATATCAGACAGAAGGTGTATTAATAAATACATAGGTACTTATTTATTTTTGTATTTACAGTAATGCCCTCCATTGACCCATGTGTATTGACTTAAACACCCTTCGTCAGACCACATCTCATGCACTTATTGGTAATGGTGTGGTACTTGTCCATTCAGACTGGAGATGATTCTAAATCCTCAGGACTCAGACAACGAGGGGGCTTACTTTTGCATGGCAGTCAAATAAAAAAATAATAAAAATAAATAGAGCTCCGTCACATGAATTTCCTTTGTCTTTATCCTTTCCAAAATGCATGGACAGGTGTAGCATTTCCATCAGTGGCTAAACTTGGCACATTTCTTGAGCGTCACAGACGATATCGCCCCGCCGATAGGAGGGTTTTTTTTGCTCGTAAGGCATCGAATAGCAGAAAGACGCAGAGCAATGGATTATACCGTACATAATAATATAACTCCCGTCAATTCTGACTGTCCGATTAGTGGGTCCCATGGAGATCGACAAAATCTAAGATTGGCAACTTATTGAACCGCCATGATTGTGGTAAGCATGTGAAACAAATACACACCGTTCGTAGCAATTAGCCGGTTCCACTTCGACTACCCAATGACCGTTTAGAAGAACGAAAATACCATCTACAAAGTGTGATTTTACAACCTGCTCCGGAGCTCAGAAGTAAAGGTTGGAGAGAGAGAGAGAGAGAGAGAGAGAGAGAGAGGAGCTTTGATCTGAAACTGAAGAACAGTGGCAGTAGCGGAAGCAGCAAAGCAAAGCTGGCTTCGTTCAGTCCAAAGCGAGCGATGGCGGAGTTTCGGCATTCGAGTTCGCTCGGAAGCCGGGCGTCGTCATCTCCGATGAAGCGAGAGGAAGACACGACTCCTTTGATGCCTGAAAACCAGGTCGACGACGATGACGATCGTCACGTCTCCCGAGATCGAGATAGACCTTTCTGGTTCCATCTTCAATCTCTCTGTCCGTACTTCGGCGAAGAAGCTAGGGTTTCTCCGCAGCACTCCAAGATCTCACTCGCCTTGCTTTCCCTCGTTGTACTCGCTGGATTGATCTCCATTCCTTCAATCTGGAATAGATTGGTGAATTTCCTTCCTTCTTTTTCTTCCTTGCATAGATTTCTCAGATTTTATGTTTTTTCTTTGCATTTCATGTTCTTCTGATTTTAATTTTTTGTCCGTGTGGTTCTTGTTTGTTTCTCTTTGATGTGGTGGCTTAATTGTTTTTCATTTTTTAAACTGTTTCACAGATTTGGAAAATGGTTCATTATTCAGCTCCTTTTTTCCTGTTTAATTATTAAATTTTATTCTGGAAGTCATTTTGCCCTGGTAAATTAGCGTGGAGGAATCTGTTTCTTTTTGTTTTTATCTATGGAAATGTTTTCTTATCTTCAGCTCTTGTATTCTTCTTGATGTGCTTCATTTGCTATGCTGTTTGCTGGATTGATACGTGTGATTATGTCAGTCCTCTATGGATTGAAGGAGCAGCTGAAATGCTTCGATTTTGGTGCTGAATGTCTGATAATTTGATTTGCTCACTGAAAAGGATACGTTGTAGGGATCATCATTTTATTTATTTATTTTTGCATAATTGGAGGATCGGAGCACTTAAAAGTTATTATTGGTAAGAAACTTGGTGTTGCAAAGAGGGTTGTATAGAACATTCAAGCCGTAGGTTCTAGGCCTCTGCTTGTTTTAAAAGATAATTAAGTGTACATGCTCTATGGTTTTTACAAGATAGGATTAAGCTGGTCATGTTACATTTGCTTTATATGGTTCTGAATTCTGTGCCTCATTCTTCAGTGAGATGGTTTGCTTAATGTGGTAGGCAATCACTTCTGTTTCCATTTTGATTGAACCTGTAAATCTTAAATCATTGTCAATGGAGGAAGACCTATTTTTGTTTTGCCTTTGTATTGACATTCTTAGATGTTTGTATTTGTGTCTGAATGAATGAATGTATCTGTATCTTAGTCTAATTTTTAAGGAATATTTAGTAATTGGGAATTTGGGAGATTGCAAAAATATTTATGATTCATGCCTAAGTACTACTACCCTTTTAATTACCATCACTAATTGCACATTCATTTATTGTAGAATGCTCCATATTTATGTAAAAAAGATGGCATTGTTCTCCGTTGCCCACGTGTAAGTTTTTGAGGGATTCTTTGTGGTTCTTTCCTCAATATCTGTTTTTATATTTGTTTTAACCTGTGCCATATCATTTGGGGCTTGCATTTGTTCAAATATAGGTTAAGGAGCCACCTTCACTTTGGGAGAATCCTTATTCAGCCACAACCTCCTGGAAGCCATGTGCTGAGCGCCGTGTTGGTGGAATATCAGGTATCCATTTTATTTTATTTTTCACCATACAACAACAACAACAACAACAACAACAGACAGCCTTATCCCAACTATTTGGGGTCGGCTACACGAATCATGTTCCGCCATTCTGCTCTGTTTAGGGCCATATCTTTTTTTTATACAGGCGTGGTTTTCAATTTCAGTGCCAGTATCTCTCTCTCTCTCTCTCTATATATATATATATATATTAAATTAAATTGGTGAGGGACTTCTCTGAGTGGAGAAGAAAGAAAGAAAGAATTTTAGACACTTATAGCTATAAACCTTAAAAAAATTTCTTCATGTAGTTAGGAGTTTTTATTTTTTATTTTTGTAGCTGAGGTTATGTATATTGCTTCTCCCTTGTAATTCTGTTCTTTTTTTGCCTTTAATGAAGTCCTTTATTCATCAAAAAACTTTATTTTTTTAGTGGAGATATGTATTACTAGAAAGGGAATCTAGGACCTGGCACACTGCTGATTTTAATTAGGGCTTGTCTGCTAGCTGCGAGAAGTAGTTGGCCTAGTGGCCCTAAACCACAATTAGGTGCATTTTTCTGGAATGAATATGCTTCTTATCAGTCTCCCATTGCAAGCATCAAAGTGGATGGAGCAAGTTTTGTAGGTCATCTAGATTGATTTAGTTTTATGGCTTTTGATGGCCTTTGTGTTCCTAGCCTCATTTGCTCTGTGATTTTTTCTTCAAACTGCAAAACTATTTGGAAAATTTGGTTGTACAGCATATTCTTGTTTCCCTCTCGATCTTAGAACTTAATTGTGCAAAATTCTGCTGCACATTCTGGGGTTTTATGGTTTTCTAAAGGCCATGGCCTAGTGAGTTTTCAAAATTTTCTTAGTTTTTAACTCAGAAAATTTGTAGTGCCCTGCCTCCGTCCTTGAAGTCTAGTTATGAATGAACAAGGAATGAAGAGAAGCTCTGATGGAACCCTGCCTTATCATGTAGCTTGTCCGCCTTGTCTTGAATGTTTCCAAACATTATGCAGTCTGATTGTAATAAACAAACAAATAAATAGATAAGCATTTGACAAGTTAGGATAGCATATACATCTTATGTAGTGCATACATACATGGTTGGGGTAAGAAAGGGATTTCAGATGGTGGAAATCAAGATCTCTTCAATCTTGTTTGATACATCGATGTACAATTGTCATTCTTTTCTCTCATTGCTTTTGCTTTTGTGTTTTTAATCCTTTTATTGCTCATTTGTTTCTTTTCAATTTGGTAATTTCTCTTGGCTCTGTGCAGATCTTCCTTCAGAGAATGAAACAAATGGCTATATATTTATCCATGCTGAGGGTGGTCTAAATCAGCAAAGAATCGCTGTATGAGCTTTCTTTCTTTTATTTAAACCATTTGTGTACACATGCATACTTGTCTCCGATTGTTTCACTTATGTTTGCTTCTAAATGTTGAACCTTGAATAAATTAAGGGAGCAAATTTCCTGTCCAGGATTTGTTGTCCAACCATCCTGGACAGAACATCTATTTTGATAAATTAATTGTTCTATTATAGATCTGTGTTGAGGAACTTGCCGACTTGTATGTTTTGTTGTGTTGGATCTACCTTGCAAGTAATTTTTTTCCAAGACATCAATGTTGAAATATTATAATTTATAAGTATGATATATTCTGGTTCACACTGTGGTATAAAACTTATTTGGCAACATTGTTTACATAAGCACTATTAATGGTTATCATGTTTTTATTGAGCTGATGCTTTGATGCAGAGCAATAGACTTGATACCAAAAGTTGATGTAAGGTATTGCCAAGTATCTCAGAGAATCAACAAATTAATAACAAAAACAAGAACACACTTTGATCCACCAAGAATTAATCTTTAAATCACACAAGTAACCAAGAATTTTAAAATTTGAAGAATATAAGGAAAGGAAGCTAGGAGAGTTTAGGATAGAAAAAGAGAAAAAAAATAAATAAAAAGAAAGAACCCAAAAGGGGAATTTTGGAATTTCTAGATAGAATCTCAAAATTATCAAAATACCCCTGCTTGTGCATCAGAAAATTCTGAAAATTTGCAGGGTGTTGGATGAGTCATAAGTATTCCCATACAGAATTTCATCAAATTCTAATAAGTTTTGATATAGAAAATTATAAAAACTTAGACCTATTGTACTTCTTTAATGGAGTTCCATAAACTAGAATCTTTGTTTAGCAATTTAGTCATTAATTGTATTGATGGTTGCACCTTAAATGTAGATTGAAAAGGAGATGAAAGAGGTAAGAAGTAGAAATGAGGAAGAAGAGAGGAAAAGGGATAGAAAAAACTAGGAGAAGAAGAAGATAGAAGAAGAAATATAAGAGAGGAAGAAGAAAATAGAGACTAGGGAAGATCCCTAGGTTCCACAAGGTTAAAGCTTGGGAAATGGGGAAAATGAAGAGGGATAAAACCCAAACAAACCAAACTTTAATTCAATAATCCATGTCTACCAATACAAAAAAACGTGCACCCCTTTATATAGGCTCAAAACACTAAGAAAATAGCAAAAACTAAAATAGAAAGTCTTAAATTAATTAGCTTACTTTATACCTAAGACTTTCCTAAGCCTAAAACTACTAAAACATCGACTTTCTAAAAACAAAAGTTGCCAAAATTAAGGCCTTCTAGAGAATTTCGTCCAACACTCTGAAAGTGATCCACTTTGACTTGTTGACTCACAAAAAATACGAAAATACCCTTGGCAACAATGCCTTATTACAAAAATACTTTTGTACTAAAAAAAGGCAAATTACCTATGGCACTATTGGCCTTATTACAAGTATATCCCGCCCCTTAAAACACTTAAACTAACCCATCTTTTGGCACAATCTTGAACTTGATTCTCTTATGGATTGGCACATACAATAACCCCTTGATTATGCCCGCATCATGCTTGGTCACCTAAAATTGATGATGAATCATTTTGGCTGAAAAGCACAACGGCTTGAGAGGAGTTTTGAGGAATCAATAAAAAATGGGTCCTTGACCTTGACAAAGAAGCTTGAGAATTGGATGGTTTTATATTGGTTTTTTTCCAGGATTTTTGGGATATTGTTAAGAAAAGATATTACCAATGCAATTGCTGAATTGTTTTGACAGGGATTATAAACTAAAGTTTGAATGGCTCTTCCATTGCTCTCATATGAAAGAAAATCGAAGTTATTGGTCCAAAGGATCATAGACCAATAAGTTTGGTGAGTAGTGCATATAAGATGATATCAAAACTCAAAAAAAGTCTTACTTAGGTTTCAGGTCTGGTAATATACCTGGTTCAAAGTGCTTTTGGAGAAGAATAGATAATTCTTGATGAGATTCTAATTGCCAATGAGGGTTGTCGTGTTATAGCTAAAATATAGATGGTGTTGCATTCTATCATCTCTCCTTTTCAAAGCGCTTTTGTCAGCAGGAGAAATTTTAGATGGTGTTTTGATGGTCAACAAATGTATCAATCCTAGATTTTTTCGATAATTAATGTATCAATTCTAGATTAAAGGAAAGAACAATGGTATTGTGTGCAAGCTTGATCTGGAGAAGACCAATGATCATGTGGGCTGACATTTTATGGATTATATGTTGAGGAGGTTGGGGTTTGGAGATAAATGGAGGAAATTGATCAAATTGTGCATTGGATCTAGCTACTTTTCTGTGTTGGTTAATGGTTGCCTAGCCAGCTACTTTTTGAGTTCTAGGGGCTTGAGACAGGGTGATTCAGTCTCACCCTTTCTTTTTATCATGGTTATTGAGGCCGTTAGTCGTATGATGAGAGATGAAAGGGGCTTTCTTAGGTGCTTTGTTGTAGGTAGTAAGGGGCTCTCGATTTCTCGAACTTCTATTTGCTGATGACACTATGATTCTATGCGGTGCCGAGGTGCAGCAGCTCGGGGTGATTCGATGTCTATTAAGATGTTTTGAGGCTGTGTCTAGGGTCAAAGTTAATAAGGCCAAGACTTAAATTTTTGCAGTTAGGGAGGTGGAGAACATTAGGTTGCTAGTTGGGGCTCTTGGGTGCAAAATTGGTAAATTCTCCTCCACTTACCTTGGCCTCTCAGTTGGCTCTATATTTAAAGCTAAGTCTGTTTGGGATCTGATGATTGAACGTGTGAAAGGATTACAATATTGGAGAGCTCCTCTGCTTTCTAAAGGTGGCAGATTAACCTTGCTCAAATGTTCCATATCTTGTTTGCCAACCTATATGCTTTCCTTGTTTACTAATCCTATTTCGGTGGCGATTAGAGTTGAGAGGTCTATGGAATGATAATGATGAATGTAAGAAGTTCCACTTGGTGGATTGGGACTTGGTTTGTTGGTCTTTACATGTAGGAGGTTGAACTCACAATGCAGTTCTTCTTGGCAAATGGTTGTGGCTTTTTGGTAGGGCTGTGAATGGGCCGGGCTGGTCCGATGCTCAAAATTGTTCAGCCTGAAATTTGGGCAGGCTAGGCAGGTTTAGTTTGGGCTGGGCCGAGTTTAGGCCGTTAGGCTTACAGTAAAGTTGGGCTGAGTTTGGTAATTTGGTTAGGGTTAAAAAAGCCCGAAGCCTGACCCAGCCTGAATACCTTTATATATTAGACTTAAATACAAGAAAAGATGCACCGATGGATTAAATCCTACTCAAATGGTCATTGCTTTGGTGCAATGGTAGCGGCTTGGGCTATCCAGCATGAAAACGCAGATTCGAGTCCGGTGAGCAGCCACTTTGTGCAAAAAGCCAAATGTTAGATCTGTTTTCCATCCACCTCTCCCAGCACCCCATAATTACAAGACCAACACTAGGTAATGACTTTTTAATCATGATGTGGGTTTTCAAAATCCCATGGGTCTTATAGAAAGCCCAATAGACCCATCCCAATGCACCAACCTATAGTGGTAGACCCATTCATGATTTAGTGGGCTTGGTCCATGATCTAGCCCAACAAGTCGATGGCCTATTTGATGCAAACAACATTAAGAGGCTCTTGTATGTACCCCCACACAAGAGGGCCAGGTTTAAATTAATGTTCTATGTGGGTTTAATTCGTGTCTTGTAAGGGGTGGGATAATTTTGTAATAAGGCTTTTTGGCCAAAGGTAGTTTAGGTTTTTTCTAATGCTAGGGTATGGTTGTAATAAGGCTAAAAGCCAAGGTCAAGTATAGGTTTTAATGGGCTGGTCATCCCTAGCTGTTTTGTCTTTTAGTGGCCAGCCAATTTAACATATGGGCCCCACAATATGTGCTAGTCGATAGCCTATGTTTCCCTTGTTTTTAGTGGTTTCAAAATTAGGAAATAAAGTTTTTTGTAGTCCTAGAGTTTAGGACATACATGAATCCTTAGTATTTAGTCTTTTAGAAGTTTCTATTTTTTAGTAAGTTTATATTTTGTCAAGAGTTGTAGCCTATAAAAGGCCCCCAACGATTTGATCAATGGAATTATGAATTAAATTGTGTTTTGAATTGGGTTATCCCCTTGTGGATGTGTCCCTCTCCCTATCCCCTTCTAGGGTAGCAGCTGTGAGGCTCCCCTCTTCTCCCCCCCCCCCTCTTCTTCCTCTATTTTCTGCTTTCTCTTGCTGATATTTCCTGCTGAATATCTTCTCTTACTAAGTCTATAAATCGCTGGAAACCAGTCTTGAAGACCTACAATATAGCAGCCATTGATTGGATTTTCAAGGGGGATTCTGTACCAAATGGCAGGTATGAAAATAAGTGTTCATCCACTGATTTAAACAGGTTTTTATTCCTCATCTTTTACTATTTTAAATTCTGGAAAATCCTTGCAATTCCCTCTGATTATTCCTGCCCATACTTTCTAAAGACCCATCATTATATTAATCTGAATTTTCTGGGTCTACAAAACATCAAAATCACCCCCTCCTAGACATCTTCTTTTCTTTGTTTTCTTTTAGGGTTTTGTTCCCCTATGTGTCCCTTACAAAACCTGACTCCCCTTGATTCGTTTTCCTCTCTGTTAGATTATCATCAAAGATTCCTTTACTGGTTTGAGGGTTCTTCTATTAAAGAGTTGCCGGATCGTGCCTGGCCTAAATTCATATCACATGGGCCAAGTTTGTTTTTCTTTTTAGTGGGAATTAAGTTCAGGTTTTATGAATGTAGGTTATTTGATGAAAAATAGATCAATGGTGGGTGTTTGATTATTATTATTTTTTTGAGTTGGGCTATATTATTACTTATTTCGAGCCGATCCGGGTATCGGGCTGCAATTCAGTCTTCCCGAGCTCGGCCCAGCCTGTCTAATTTTCGGGTTAAACAATGGGGCTTCGGGAAAATCCGGCCCAATTGACAGCCTTAGCTTCTAGGAAAGTGATGGGAGGAAGTGACTGAAGGAATTTATTTATTGCCTTTTATTTCGTTGATTGGCTATCATCCAGAGTACTTGTCTAAGAGGGTGTTCAGCTTTCTAGAGAACTCGTTTAATGAAACTTCATCATCAAAAAGAAATTAGATGATCATGGGGGGTCCAAAAAAGTTGCTGAAAAAATAAAGGTAGATTAGGAATTTTTTCTTTTTAGTGGCGGTCTTGTAATAAAGTGGGTTAAAAAGGTTTTCCTATTTATGTAAGGGAATAATACAACTAGTATGTGGGGTCCATGGATAGTTTTGATTAGCCTTGGTTCCTAAAAGTCTTTTTTTTTTTTCGATAATTATGTCTATTTAGTAAATAGGGTTTTAGGGTTTAGCAATTAAGGTTTATTGGTGGCTTGATATTTTCAAGGGTGATGTAATTCTATATAAAGGAATATAGTCCCCAACATCAAGGTTCAAAATGTCGGCATCAGTGGAAATATCGGTGAGGCCAAAATAAGACATATATCGGAAATGTCAGAAATATTGAAAAAATCGTGGAAACTTAAGAAGAATATTCTAATCTAACTACATATGTACAAGGAAACAAATAGATTCATTTGGAATGATAGCTTATTTTAGTACACTCGTATTTTAATATTCTTTAAAAATGCACATGCATACATAATGGTTGACAAAAATATTATAATTCAACCGTATAAGCATATGGGAACAAGTAGATTCTCTTCATTTTCTTCTTTATTATCTTCAACTTCTTCTTCTCCCTCCTTTTACTTTCTTTGAAATTTATAATTTTTCATATAATTTTTTATTAGAACAACACAATGTCGATATTAGGCAATAATACACTGTGAAAGGAGAATATTCGCTCAACACACCGATATCGTACATTATGTTGACCAAAAAATGAATTTTTATGATGTACTTAATGTTTCGTATCGGTATAGTAATATGTTGTGTCGGTCCTGGTAGACATGGACATATGTTGGAAGATATTTAAGATATTTTGAGATATTTGATACCATGCCCAACATATGCAACATTTTTTTTTATGAAAAGTTTTATTGAAACTTTAAGTTGAGTTGGCGCTTCTTCTTTTTCCCTAAGGTTGTTGCTTTAGTAGTTGGTGCTGCTAATAACCTTCAATCGGTTGGTGCTGGTTGGGTTTTCTTCTTCTTCTTCTTCTTCTTCTTATCATTATTATTATTTTTCTTATTTTGTTCTTATTACTTTTTATAACATTATTAAGATTCTCTGGTTTGATGCTATAATTCTGGACAACACTGCGTTCTGTAAAGTTTGAACTATCAATACTTGTCCAAATCAACTGAAATTTATGAGTTTATTTTTACTACTATATTTATTTGTCTACCAATTTCTAAAACATTCAGAGTTGTTTACCCAACTCTATTAAGCTCTTGTAGTTACTGGCTCTTTTTTGTAATGAAAAAAAAAAAAAAAACTTTATTGCAAATAAATGAACAAAACAAGGCAAGACAAAGGGGATGAGAAATCCCTGAGTACAAGGAAAGCAGGGGGCCGAACCCCAAACACGACCACACAGCCCCACTAGGCAAGCCCAACACTAGGCTACCCCAATGGCATTGAAGAGTTTATGTACTTCTACTCATCCGTTTAGTCTGAAATTTTCTTGGATAGCTCTTAATCTATAATTCTATTGCCATATAAAATTTCAGAGCATTTTGACTTTCCTAGACTTGGTTTAAATTCATCCAAAGTTCTGCTCAAATTTGAGGTTCTGATTCGTCCACTTGTTAAAACCCTAATAAACCTATTCATTTGTGGTTTATTTTAGTTTTCTTTAGACTTGCATTTGGGCCCATAACCTACAGGACTTTTGAGCCCTAGGCATCCTGCATTAGTTGGTATCAGAGCAAAACTTGAATTATGGTTTTTGAAGTTAGAACTTAGAACTAGGTTTAATCTAGGAATGTAATCACAATTATGATCAGTGACAAATACGATGAAAATCTAATTTCTTCAAGTTTTGTTGAGAAGCTCCAACAGAATGATTATTATTCTTATTATGGTGAAATTTTATTGTCTAGTTTGAAAAGGGGCAATATATGAATAGTGCTGATTGTAAAGTTGTCCCTTCTAAAGATTATAAGGTGGTCTTTGGAAAGCCATGGACTGATGAAAGGAGGGGCTAGTTATAATGAGGAAACGAATATGTGCAAATTTTCATATATGGTCAATGTTATCAACTTAACAAAAGCTAAAACAGCCTACTCCCTACTTTTCAACTTCTTGTTTGGAATTCTGATATCAAGAAAGATGCCATATGAAGCAATTGAGAAGGATTTGCCAGATAAAGCAGTTTAGGAAGATGTGCTAAATGAAGAAATTGATGAAGACATGCTAGATGACCCAATTATGGTTCCTCAAGGTGGGAAAAGAAGAGCATGTTGCCAACAGAGTTCAATGTTTTACAGATCAGAATTTCTTCTTTACCTGGAATATTGGTTGTCCACTTCTTCGATCCATATCATCTTCCCAAATGCCGGTACAACAAATTGAACTTTGCATCAAGGAGAATGTGGAAGGCGAACTTTCTTCCACCAGGGTTGAATGATTTAGGAGCATTCAAGATCATGAAAAAGAAATTAGTCCAAGAAGTTGCTGGAAAAATAAGGGTAAATTAGGTATTTTTTCTTTTTAGTGGCAGTCTTGTAATAAAGTGGGTTAAAAGGTTTTGTATTTAAGGGGATAATATAGCTAATATGTGGGGCCTATGGATAGTTTTTATTGGTCCTGGTTTCCAAGTTAAGTCATTTTTGTAAGTAGGGTTTTTTAGGTTTAGCAACTAAGATTTATTGGTGTCTATTTTCAAGGGTGATGCAATTCTATAGGGATATAGTCCCCAACGTATGCAGCAGTGTTTATTAAAAGTTTTATTGAAACCCTAAGTTGAAGTTGATGCTTCTTCTTTTCCCCTACGGCTGATGCTTTAGTAGTTGGTGCGGCTACTAGCCTCCAATCGATTAGTTCTTCTTCTTCTTCTTCTTCTTATTATTATTATTATTATTACTTCTTTTAACATCATTAAGATTCTTTGGTTTGATGCTATAATTCTGGACAGTAGTCTTAGGTCTATAAGTTTGAACTATCGATAGTTGTCCAAGTCAATTGAAAATTTCTGTGTTTATTTTTTATAACCATATTTGTTTGTCTACCAATTTCTAAAACATTCTGAGTTGTTTATTCTATTCTGTTAAGCTCTTTTAGTTGTTTTGCTGGGTTACCAGAGACAGACCTAAGTTTTGAAGAGTTTTTGTACTTGTACTCATCTGTTTAATCTAAAATTTTGCTGGTTTGATTCAGCAAAAAACATTTTTTTGCTGGTTTGGTCTTAATCTATAATTCTATTGCCATATAAAATTTCATAGCATTCTGATTTTCCTAGATCTGGTTTAAATCCATCCATTGTTTTGTCCACATTTGAGGTTCTGATTCATCCACTTGTTAAAACTTTAATAAACCTTTTCATTTGGGGTTTATTTTAGTTCTTCTTTAGACTTTTATTTGGGCCCATAACCTGCAAGACTTTTAAGCCTAGACTGTCTTGCATCACCTAGCATGTTTTGGAATAGCACTCTCAAGTGCTTCCAGCATTCTCGATAGGCTTCCTTTGGGTGTGTTTCAGCTTGCTCTGGGTTTGTGGTTGCTGTGGTTGGTTTTCTTCTTTTCTCTGTGCTTGCTGTTTTGTCTTTGGGTGTTGGTTTCGCTTGTGGGTTTTACTTTTTGTTGCTTTATTGTGGGGCTTTGTTTTGTGTCTGCATTTTTTTTCTTGTATTCTTTTTGGGGCTCCTCACCCCACTTTAATGAATTATTTTTCATAAAAAAAGAGAAGCCAAAATGCACCCAGAAGCAAAAGGTGTTGGGAACCAGATTCTGCTTCTGGCTTTTGCAGGAAGCCATGGATGAAAGCATGTACACAATTGTTTCTTTGATGATCCTTTGTTAATAACTGGTCTGCCTTTTAAACTTGCATTAATTTTCAATGGCTACTTTTTACTCCACAAAAATAAAAAATAAACATTATTCTTTGTAAAATTACTGTTTTTAGTGGTTCCATAAATATGATTCCGTAGAACTCTTTATCACAACTTCGTAGGCATTGAAGTTTTTTTCTTCTTTTGCTCCTTTTTTAATTTTATCAATTTTATATGGTTCTTGCCTTTTCTCCTTATATGTGATGGAATATGCTTGTTTACATTTCTTCAATTGTAAGCTTTTGTTTGTTAACAAATTCAGAATATTAGGAAGCTTTCCCCATCAAGTTCTCTTTAGGTAATTGGTATGTCATTAATTATCTGTCTTCTATTTAGATAACCTTGTTCCTGTTAGGCTGTTACTTAAAACTCATTTTTTGTCCTCCAAAGGCACATCATGAAGAATATCCTAGCTGAATCTTCTTATTCTTTAATTGCTTATTGGACCGATCATACATATAGATTTGCTTAGTATTATTCAGACAAATACCTTTTTGTCTGTCTCATACAAAACTACTTTTGAAACCATGTTTCGAGTGGTGTGGAAAAACTATTGTTGAAGCAATGTAGGTTTCCTACTAAGTAGGAACCGTCATGGATGCCAAATTGTCTAATATTTGTTAATTCAGGCCCGCAG
Source organism: Platanus orientalis (assembly GCA_025762735.1). NCBI lineage: Eukaryota > Viridiplantae > Streptophyta > Magnoliopsida > Proteales > Platanaceae > Platanus > Platanus orientalis. The sequence continues at coordinate 1,429 of JAOXJP010087141.1, read as the reverse complement.
CTAAAAGATTGGATTCTTTACAACATTCACAGTCGATTCTTGAACATGTTGTATGATTGTCCTGAAGCATGCATTATTTAGTATTACATTAGAAGTTATACCCTGTGAATGATCCAGTCAAATTTTTACTAATCATTATATTATAGTTGGACAACACCAAAAAAAAAAAAAAAATGCAACTATTTTATTAGCTTATGTGTATTATTTCTTGCAGATATGTAATGCTGTTGCTGTGGCCAAAATAATGAATGCGACCCTTATTTTGCCATTGTTGAAGCAGGACCAGATATGGAAAGATCAAACGTGAGATGTCATGACTAAGCTCCTAACCGATTATGTGTCTCACTCACATCTTTCTGTTATCATTTACCTATATAATCTTTAGATGAAAATAAAAGTGCATTGAAGAAAAGAGAAACAAAGAAGAGAGCACCAAAACCGGAGAATGGGGCTTGGGCTACAAGCCTACAAGTACACAGGCCAAACAACAACAAAGGAGCTAGAAACAAAATTGCATGGGAAGAAATTTCCATTCTAATTATATATTGTTAAGTTATATAGAAGAGGTTACTGCTATTTGCCTGGTTTCTTTTTGGGTACTGTTTCTTCTATTTTGTTAGGTGGTTATGGATTTTCTAAATACAGATTGTGTTGGATTGCTGGCCTTTTTAGCTGTTGTATCCAGAATTTTCTGCTTTGCTTCTTTCTTTCTTTTTTTCATTATAAAATTTGCAATTTTTTATTTTATTTTATTGTTTGGGTAATAATCTAGTTGGAGAGGTTAGAATCTCATAAGTTATTGCATCCACTTATTATTTTTTGCACTTTTCCCTCTACATTAAGCTAATGATTCACGCAACTGTAGTTTTCATAGTTTTATTGAATTTCTTGTAAAACATGGATTTAAGGATTGCCCTTTTCCATCTCACTGATCCAGATTCGGATTGGCCAATCCTGCCCTGATCTGGAGTTGATCTCATTCTTTATTTCCATGTTGTAAACAGCTTTTTTTCCTTCCCTGTTCTGATCTTAAAAATCTCTTGATGTTTCTGAAATGACCCATGATATCCTTCTCTGTACTTTGAGAAACTGATAGTGTAATTTATGTAAGATGGGTGCACTCATTCAATTTTGAAATAGAACTGAGCTCTGTAAAAATCTCATTCATGTTGGCCCAGATTATTTATCATTACTTTTTTATTCCTGAATGGTTAATCAACTTATTCCCATAGTACAATAAGGGCCTGTTTGGCAGCCACATGTAATGTAATCATTTCATTTCAAATTTCCAAGGCATTTATAACCATAAAGTGATGGTTCAAAATGAACTCATTCAGATTTATATTGATTTTTTAACTAAAATTAGAAATGAAGTCATTTTAGGTTTTTTATAAAATGAAATGATATATGTTATCAAGTATAAATCTGA
>JAOXJP010087130.1:0-14800 GCA_025762735.1 Platanus orientalis | reverse complement strand
TCAAATGAAATTAATACAGGTGGCTGCCAAACGCAGCCTAAAGGAGTGGTAAGCCTTTGAATTGATTTTCTATAATGATTTCTCATTGAATTGATTCTCTATAGTGATTTCTTACACGGTAAGAGGAAGATCCATGGAACGATATGCAAATGATCAAAGTCGAAATGACATAAGAATGTAAGGTGTTCGAATTGTCAAAAGAATGGCCACTTGTGAAAAGATTGTAAGTTCCGAAAAACAAATTAGTAAAAACCAAAATCTGATTTGTAAGAACATGAGTCAGGTTTAAAGAATTTCTAGAGAAATTTAACAGTGAAAGTGTTTCATATGAAGATGGTGAAGTATTGTCTATTTTTCCACGTTAAAATTTACAAAATGAGTGAATTATGGATTCAGACCATTTCTTTTATTTGACACCATGCAAGGATTGGTTTTATACGTACCAATCATGTGATGGAGATACCGTTTACATGGGTGATAATAACAAATGTAAAATAGTTGGAGTTGGAGATGTTAGGATTACTATTTTTTATGGCATTACACGTACTTTTTTAGGTGTGAGACATATACTAGGTTTATGAAAAAATATCCTGTCACTAGAAAATTTTGATCAAGACAGTTATAAATTTTTTAGCGAAAAATGTCGATTAAGGATTGTCAAAATAACACTCATTGTAACAAAGGGAGAATTATAAAGCAACTTCTATAGGTTAATTGGGGATACTATAATCAACGATGTTATTGTTGTTAATGTTGTTACCAAATTTATCATACCCTAGCATAGGCATTTAGGCCACATGAGCGAGCGTGAACTTAAAATACTCTTTGATCGTAATTTATTTCCTCATTTAAAATCTACTAGTTTAGATTTTTATGAAGATTATTTATATAGTTAGTACAAAGCTAGTTTTTTCCTCTTTTACCACTAAATCTAAGGATGTATTGGATTTATAACATTCTAAGACATGGGAGACTCCAGTTGCATCTCTAGGAGATATGCTATACTTTGTTTCTTTTATTGATATTTTTTCTAAAAAAGTGTGGGTATGTATGTTGAAAAGGAAGAACAATACATTTTTTTGCTATAAAAATTTAAGGCTTTAGTTGAAAACCAAAAATGAAACAAAATTAAGTGTATGAGAATCAATAATGGAACGAAGTATACGACAAATGAATTTAAAAATTTTTGTAGTGAAGATGGTATTGACAGGCAGTATACAATTTTTGGTACTCCACAACAAAATGGCATGACCGAATGCATAAAGCATACACTTATGGAGAATGCTAGGAGTATGTTAAGTTCATATAGGTTGCAGTAGTGTTTTTAAGCAAAAATTGATCATACATCTTGTTATTAGGTAAATCGTTGTCCTACCACTACATGTGACTGCAAAATTCTTGAAGAGGTGTGGTCTGAAAAACCTGTTAAATACATTATTGTGTATTTTTGGTTGTGATGCTTATGTCTAGGTTCCTAAAGAGCAGAGGACTAAGTTAGATACAAGGTCCAAAAAGTGTATTTTTCTTAGCTATCCAGATGGAACAAATGGGTATAGATTATATGATTCTACCTCTTACAAAATTATCATTAGCTGAAATGTTGTACTTAATGAAGATTTGTTGCAAAAAAAGAAAAGTTATATCTAGACTCTAGTACAACAAAGATAATTGAAATATAGTCTTTAGAAAGACTCTTGAATTAACCAAACATTTCAAAGAATGAGATGGTGTTCAAAAAGCAGCTGACGAAGAGTATGATGATGACATGACAGAAGCTAAAGCTCAAAGTGATCAAGACTAAACTACTAGAGACCGAAAGGCTCCTTCTTGGCTCCAAGATTATGTTACAGCTTATGAGGAGTGTGAACCTACTTATTATCAAGAAACGTGTAAATCAAGAGATGTTATCCAATTGTGAGTATCCATGAAAGAATAAATGAAAGCCCTGTATAAAAATACAATATGAAAGTTAGTTAAACTACCTAAGAGGTGTAGAGCTATTGGTTGCAGATGGTTATACAAGCTGAAAAAAGATTTTGATGAAAATATTGAAAGATTTAAAACCTGGTTAATGGCTAAAGGATATGCTTAAAATGCAGGTATTGACTTCAATGAAGTTTTTTTTTCAAGTTGTTCGTTTTAGCACTATTTATGTTGTGTTAAGTACTTGACTTAAAATTCTAGCAGTTAGATGTTAAAACAACATTTTTTTGTATGGAAAATTTGATGAAGTGATATATCTGACTTAACTTGAAGGCTTTGTTGATGAAAATAAGAAGAATTTGGTTTGCAAGTTGACAACATCATTATACAGGTTAAAACAGGCAATAAGGTATTGGTATAAGCAATTTGAGTCCTTCATTGTGAGCTTAAGATTTGAGAAATGTGAAGTTGGCCATTGTGCCTTAATCTGCAATTTTGGTAATGGTAGGTTCATTATCTGGTCACTCTATGTCGATGACATGCTTGTTACAAGAACTAGCAAATGTGACATTGCAACATTGAAAGCTCAGTTGGCTAGAAAATTAAATATGAAGGATTTGGGGGCAGTAAATCAAATACTTGGGATGACAGTATAAAGAAATAGAAATAATAGGAAAGTCTAACTCAAAAAAGTTACATTGAAAGGATTTTGTGCAGCTTCAATATGCAGAATGCCAAACCAATTAGTATATCATTTCTTGGTGGTTGTAAGTTATCTTCCGAATAATTACTTAGCATCAAAGCAGAGAAGGAAGACATGTCTCAAGTACCATATTTGTTTGTGGTAGGAAGTCTTATATTTACCATGGTATGCACCAGAACATACATTGCATAAGCCATGGAGGCAGTCAGTAAGTATATGAAAAACCCAAGAAGAGATCATTAGACTACTGTGAAGTGGATCCTTCATTATTTGAGGGGTATTTTAGATGCCACTAATTGCTACGGCGGTCAAGAGTTGAAATTGGTTGGTTCTGTAGATGTAGACTTCACAGGAGATCAAAATAAAAGAATGTCAACCATTGATTACGTGTTCTCTTTAGCTAATGGTGCAATGGGTTGGATGTCGATATTGCAATCTATGTTAGTTTTGTCTACAACAGAAGCCAAGTACACGACAACCACTCACGCGTGTAAAGAAGCAATTTGGTTAAAGTGGTTGATTGAAGATATTGGGATTAACTAAAAAAAAGATGATTACTAGTCCTCAAATGGGAGAATGTTGGACAAGAGTGTAGTGTGAAGAAATATTTCATTTTTTGGAATCCGACCCCCCTTGTACATGTGAATCCTAGTTTCTTTAGGATTAGGTTTTCTAACATTATTCCTTTTGAAAAGAAACCCTATAAGAAGATGATGACATATGGATAATTATCTTTTCGATGTATCTATGTCTTTGGGTCTTTTATGAACTTTAGAGTTATTTCTTCATGGGTTCTTAAGGTTGGACAATGAGGAGAGACTAAAAACACCATTATATTTTCTTGTATTTTTCATTGATTAGTAAATAAAAAATATCCACATTTGCTGTCTCGTTGATATAGGCAATTTTGTTGAACAACGTAAATCATCGTGTTCATTGATTTTTGCTTATTTCTTATTTTTCTTTATTTTGTGTTTATTAATCTTGTGGGTACAACGCTTCCAACACAAAAACACATCATGTGTCAATCTGTGGCGTGTTATATAGCACAACTATGTTGTTATTTACTATAATACCAAAATACTTTATTATTTCTCACCCATATATTTCATAAATGAGGAATGATCAGCTGTAACAAATTTTTCTGTAGCTTTTTGTAGCACAGCAAAAAAAAAAAAGGGTATTTTGTATTTTAATATGGGGTGTTTTGTCTTTTAACATAGGGTTTTTGTCTTTTTTTTTATGTATTTGGTCATGCTGCAAAAAGCTACAGAAAAATTTGCCATAACTGATTATTTGGCTTCATAAATTTAAATTTAAGTTCCCTCCATAACTTAGAATGTTTCTTGTTGAGAGAAAATATTTTGTGTGCAAAACTTTATCACACATTTAAAATGAAGAAAAGTTTTGCCATTATAAAAGTAATAAAGTAAAGCTTACGTGGCAGGAACCCATTAAAGGAGAGAAAGATGTGGGATTTGTTCGGTTGCTTTACTTGCATCATTCACGGGTGCACCCGACCGACCCATGCCGCGGTGCAGCATAGGACCATATGAAAGAGAATTATCCATACATAATCATTTGATAAAACTATAAAACTTCTTTGCTTTTTCTTTTGTCATCTTCTTCTCACATATTTCTATGAATCTGAGTTATTAATTTCTAAATAGGAGTCTCGAAACACTCTATACTTAGGCTGTGTTTAGCAGCCACCTGTAATGTAATCATTTCATATGAGTTTTTCAAAGCTTTTGTAACTACAATAGAGATTGATTTGTAATGAACTCATTCAGATTTGTACTAATTTTAATAACGTTAATCATTTCATTTTATAGAAAAACCCTAAAATAATTTCATTTCTAATTGTAGTTAACAAATCAATATAAATTTAAATGAATTCATTACAAACCATCACCTCATGACTACAAATGCCTTGAGAAACTTAAATGAAATGATAACATTGTATGCAATTATCAATGTTCATACTTTCTAATATCATTTAAATAGGGAGAAACAAAAAACCCCAAACTTGCCGCCCAAGGCAGAAGCAATGGCCTTACATGGGATTGATGGACTTTTCAAATAACCCTGATTGGAAAGATACTTAATAATAGATATTTTCAAGTTTCTTGGATGATTCGGAATGTCATCTTAGATTGCCATAACATTGCTTTTCAATGCTTCCAAGCGTCCATTTCTTATGTTTCACGGCAGCTAAGCTATAGCATTTTGGGATAATATTTTTCTTCAATAGAATGGTACACATTTTCTTGGGTTACCATCTTATAATAAATATATGTATGGAAGAAAGTTAAATTGATGAAATTGAGTTAAAAGCTTTTTACCAAGAAGATCACCGTCTGATAACTAGGTAGGAAGATCGACCGTAGACACAATCAATCATTGGGACGTCTGAAAAATCCATGGCAAATTTTACATCCGGTCTGGTTGCCTTGAAAAGAAAAGAAAAAAATAGAAGAAAAAAAAAAAAATCCCACAATTAAGAAAAGAATCATAAGTAAAACATGTGAAAACCAACTTTTCATAGCAACCAACAGCTTAAAAATGATTTTTCAAGAAAATTGTGTCACAAGAATACTGGACTGGGCCTTAGATGCGTGGACCCCGCTCCTAATTTGCCACCATGCTGACGCGTGCTAGGGTTTCGTCACGGCTCCACTTGCTCGCCGTCACATTTGTTGGATTCCCCTCTCGGGGGAGGGGGGTCAAATTATAATTTTTTTTTTTTTAAACACTTTAAGAAAGATGAAGCTTGGGAAACTTCGGGGAAGCAATTCTCAAAGGCTTCTTTTTTGGCAGAGAGACATTAACGAAAGGAAATCCTCTTTTTCCAGATTAACAAAAAAGAAAAAAAAAATATTTTTTTTTTTTACAGAAATCGCCCGACCTGCCGTTAAAGCTCTCTCTTTTTTCTAGTTTCGAGCCATGATAGTGACGAAAACTGGAAGAAGAACTAAAGCAATGGAGGAAATGTTGCAGAAACTGTATTGCTCTTGTCCATGTAAGCGTAACCTCTCAGTTTAGTTTTGAAGATTTCGCCGCTAAATTTAGTGATTTCTGATTCTGGATTTAAGGTATTTAGGTTTTGTTAAAGGTAAACGAATTGAACAAAATTCCAATCTCGAATGCAGGTTTGGCAGAATTCAGGAATTTTTATAGATTTCGCCTCTAGATTTAGTCAATCCGGTAAAAAAATTAATTACATAGATTTTAAAATGGGGAAGAGTTCTTAGTTGACCCACTTTCCCTCATTTTCCTTGCATGTGAAGTTGCGTTTATAAGTTATTTTTCTTTCTAAAATACTGATAAAATAACGTGGAGACCCACCGGTAGCGTGTTTGTACTATTCAGAAGCCATTTGGATTTGTTTCTTCTACATCTTTTTTTTTTTTTTCTAGAAACTTTTAGTGTCGGTTTATTAGATCTTAGGTAAACTTATCGTAATAAGGTCGGCGGTTCGTTTAAATGGTCGTCGCAGCCGCCTCGTAGGTAGTTGTTTCCAGTTTGTGTATTGATTCCTGCCATTTTCAATTGTAAATTGCTTAAATAACCCAGAGAAGATAATAGCTGCATCTTCTGACAAGAGTTTTTCATCTGCTTGGCTTTTAACTGATATCTGGGCAAATTTCAGTTCTTTTGGTGGTAATTTCTAGTTGAAATTAGTTTATGATGTTGAAATTTCTGTGTTTGTCTGTTTCATTTTATTAGGTTCTTATGGTGTTTTGATTGCTTTGTAGGATTGTTTGTGTCACTCTGGTGCGATTTCTTGTGAAGGAGAGAAGTCGATTTTGTTAAAATTTTGAGAATCATTGAAGATTATAGGATTGATGGGGGCTAAAAATTCAAGGGATGTGAGTTGGAGAGGGTCTTCGTTTGGATCTGGTTCTTCTTCGCATGGTCATTATGATTATCCACCATCATCGTATACGCAACAGAATCAAAACTATGCTTCTCAGGACCAGTTTCCACCTCAACAGCCCTACTATGCACCTCCACCAGAAAATTTTGGTTCTCGGGTTCCGGATCCAAGAAGGAAGTTCGACAGGAGGTTTTCCAGAATAGCAGATAACTACACTTCCTTGGAACAGGTAAGACCATACTTTAAAGATCCTCCTTTTTTTATTTGAGCTCTATGAAGGATAGGATCTCCATGATGCCTTATATGATGTCTATGGATATTGGACCCTAAAAAGGAAATATAAAAGGTGGTTGATAAAAGAAGAACAAAAAGAAAAACATACTGAGGATTATTAATGTCTATATAGCATTAACTTCAAACTAGAGTTGGTGGGCTAATGTTTGAGAAACCCCTTTTGCTCCAAAAGAAAATATTCTGCCTTTTCCAATCCTAAAGTTGTTTGGAGTCTGCATCCTCTGTTGTAGTTCTTGGGACTTTTGGCATGGTTCCACAGCAACTTGTTAATGAATTTTAAAATCTTTGTAGTCTTGACTTCGAGTGTTAGAAAAAGAATTTGGAGAATGATGATAAGAGAATAGTAACAGTGCCGGAGCCATGTATCTCGCTGTACTTGAGACAGTATTCACCCCTACTTTGGCTCTTAAAAGAATACAGAGATTGCAACTAGTCCACCAAATCCGTCTCTAGGATAAAATGGGCGCAACCTTATGTTTTGTTGTTGGTCTGCAGTTTGCCTGAAGACCAACCCTTGAACACTTTGGATTTCCAACCATAAAACATAAAAAAGAGAACTTTAACAAAAGAGAGAAAATGAGATTTTTGATAATGCCTTATGAGTGAAATGGGTCCTCTACTTATAGATTATAAGGAGACATTCCCATTGGCTAATGGATACTTGAAACAAGGTGCTATTAAGCTTAAGGGATGCATTTATTGTCCCTCGGGCTTTCTTTAGTTGCTAATGGGCATAAGGGATGATTTTGGTTTCTCTTGGGCTTAAGGCTAAGGGGCACCACAACCACCCAATGGTTTATAATTTTTTGGAAAAAAAAGAAGAAAAAAACCTATCACACAACTAAAAAGGGAAATGTTAGAAAAGTATTTGAAAACTAACCATAACGGTTAGTGAAAAGCACCTTTTGTTTGTAACTTAAAAAATTCTCCAGCATCGGGTGCATGGGATAATGATGTTGAGAATGCTTTGGGTGCAAATGGTTTGGTGCAACTTTCCTTCATACCGTTTTGGCAAAGCTATATGATTATGCTTACATGTAACTTGTTCTGTGGGTTTGAGCACTTCTTAATTTAGGGTGTTCATAGCCTGATTGGATATTCTTGTTAATAAGACATATTAACCAAGTGAGAGGAGTTTCTGTTTTGTGGAAATGGTGGAATGAAGAGATACCGAATGCTAACAAGTTGAATTTCTCTTTCCATGGGCATTTCCATATAATATTACAATGTATGCTTACTTGAATAGATTGATATCACATGACAATAATCCCAGAGTTGCAATCAATTAAGACTTTGAGATCAACATAATTATTATTATTTTTTGGTCCAAACAAAATCATCAAAGTAAAGTTTTTGACCTGTGAAAAGTTTGTTGCGTTGGAAGTATCCTGCATTAATTGTAACAAATTGTCATCCTTCAACTGAGCCAATTTCAGTTTCCTGACAAGTGACATTTTTCTGACAACCAAAGGTAGAAGCAGGATCATGGTTGTTACGTCAGGATTGGGTCAAATTAATCCTTTATTGCTGTGATCTTACCATTGCTTTCCAAAGGAGCAGAGTGGAACGAGTATTTGCTGAACCAATGATTTCTTTTGATAAACAAGAATTTTTTTTTATCAGAAATAGGGAAGAGAGATCCCCACAGAGAGCAACACCCATATGCTATACTAGGGTCCAAAAAGAGAACAAAAAGAATGATACAAGATATAGCCACCCACCACTAAGAAGCCATAAGACCTCTCTAATTAAAAAGCCTATCTTTTCTTTTATTCACATTCAGCATTGTTGATGGCACTGAGCTCTTGACGTGTTGATGCCAAAAAATCCAATGGATTTTTCATTCTTGACACCACTCTATAAGCTGTTTCTCGCACTATTTTTGAAGGTGTGGTTATTTCTTTGACACCAAATATATAGACATAACTGAAGAATTGAGGAGTCTGGATTGAGACATCTAGGAATCTTGATAAAAATGGGAGGAAAGATGCAAACTGAAGAGGGACTTTGAGTTGTTATTCAAGAACAAAGAAATTTATTGGTATGAAAATCGAGATACAAATGGTTCAAGGAGGTGGATGTATTGTTACTAATTTTTTTTTCGTAATATGGAAAATTCAAGAAAGAGAAAAAACCAAATCACTAAAATTCAAATTGATGGTAGATGTATTGAGGATCCTGATTCTATTGAGAACTCATTCCAAGAGTTTTATAAATCCCTCTTTGCATCCCCCCTAACTCTTGTAGCTGTGTGGAGATTAGATTGGGATAGTCTCCCTAATGGTAGGGCTGAGTGGTTGGAAAGGAGATTGTGAAGAGGAAATAAAGGGGGCTATCCTTGAAATGGATGGTGAAAAAGCTCCAGGGTTAGATGGGTTCACAATAGTCTTTTTCAAGAGTTGTTAGGATGTGGCTAGACATGATCTTACTCTTGTATTCAATGAATTCTATGGGAGGGGAGTGATCAATAGGAGCATGAATCCTTCCTTCATTGTCCTAATTCTAAAGGACTCGTTGTGCCTAAGGATTTTAGACTTATAAGTCTCATAGGGAGCAAATATAAAATTATTGCTAAGAATTTATCCAAGAAACTTAGAAAGAATGGGACATAATATAACCATCTCAAGGGGCATTTTTGAAGAACAGAAAAATATTGGATGAAATATTGATAGCCAACGAGTGTGTGGAGGAAATGAGATTGAAGAGAAGGAAAGGCTCTATTGGAATGAGGTGAGGCCCTATTAGGATGAGGGATGCCTTATAAAAGGAAATTTCGGCTTTATGTTTTTTGGATGAAGATGTCTTGATCCCTTGGTCTTCATCACTTTGTTGTAGGAGACTCAGTATCAATAATTAGTTGGATGAATTCCGGTGGGCATGGCCCTTGAAGTTTAGTTCATTTTGTGTAGGAGGTGCATTCTCTTACATTTAATATGAACCTTTGGTTCCAATGGATTCCAAGAGAAACATACTCTACAATAGATAATCTAGTTAAGTGTGGGGTGTCTAGAGAAGCTATCTCCTTGGGAAGTCTCATTCATGACCATGAATCAAAATATTAGGATTGGGCTTGAGATCGGGCTTTGTTGATACTGATCCAATCTATAAGGATTGGGCGATCCTTTCGGATCGGGCAATCTAACCTAGGATTAGGATCGAAGTCGAGCGATCCCGTTCCAATTCGGCAGATCCTAGGCCAAACCGGCCGATCTTTTGATCCATGTTAATGACTAGTTACTCTCATTGTTTTGTTTTCTCTTTCTTTTCCTTAGTGGGGTTAAGGCCTCTTTTCCAATGACAACAATATGATCAACATATACTATAAGAGATGTAGTACTACTGCCTTAGCGCATGATAAATAGAGTATAATCCATGTGACTTTGTTTATATGATGTAGGATAGTCTAGGGAAACCACAAATTGAAAGAAAGAAAGCCAAAAAAATCAAATTCTAGAAAATCTGGGCAATGGTGTGATATTACCAAAATACCTGTGTCTATGCATCAGAAAATTCTGCGCTTTGATCGGGTGATTCTTAGGCCCATGTTGCACCATTATCCAAATTTCAACAAGTTTGAATAAGTTTAGGTGTGTGAAACTATATATGCAAGTTTGTTGTTTTTTGGGTTTATAGAAGGAAACCAGAATAAAAAAAAAAGAAAAGAAGAAAGAAGAATAAGAAAGATAGAAATGATTACTTACTCATAGGGAGGAGAGAAGAGAGGAGATACCACACCCCAAGAGGAGATAGAATTATGGGATACCACGCCCACTTCAACACACGTGTCTTCTTTTTTAAATATTCATCTTCAACTGATTTACTTTATACGTAGAAGGGCCTTTAAATAGGCATTACATTAAGAATAAAATAAAATAAAATCCTATATTCCAGATCTTCTAACTAAAATAGACTTACCAATTACTAAAAACTTCTAAAGAAAAAAAGGAATTTTAATTATAAAAAAATAATAATAATAAATTTTGGTTGGCACAATATTTGGCTTGTTGGCCAAGTTATTGGGCCCCACATGATCTTAAACAATCTTCCAAAATCTTCTTACTAAAAAAGGGTTGTTATCTAGTCAGCATGGGTTCCACAAGAATCCAAAATATCTCCAAAATCTGGAGAATACTAAGGCTGTTGACGAGCTGTTTGTGGGCCCCATTCTTGACTTTCAAACAATCCAAAAAAACTTCAATATTGTTTGCACAAAATGGACCCCCACTTATTTCGTTGTTTTTTAACAGTCAAATAATTCAAAAAAAGTGTCCAATTGTACCCCACAAATCCTACCACTAGGATACTTCTAATATTACATTTGACTTCCTAGAACTAACAAAATTATAAAAAGACCATGCCCATAAAAAGGCCTTATTACAATTAAAAAAACACCTAAATAGAAAATTAAAAGACCCTAACTATTAGTACAAAACATGAGACTACCCATGATCACTCAATTGCTTTTTTTTGATTGCATATGCTTTCACATCACAATACCTATATTTGATAATAGCATTCCAAAATTTCTTAAACCAAGCCCTTGGTGATTGTTTCAAACAATATCTCTTCAATCAGCACACCTCGCCTTTGGCTGTAGAATAGTAATAACCTAGAGGTGGCTTCAAGTAAACTTCCTCTTCAAAGTCCCCATGAAGGAACACATTTTTTTAAATCAAACTGTAGTAAAGTAAGGCCATCCTTGGTTGGGTGTAAGAGATATCAAAATTATTATATAGTTCATTTTGACAATTGGTGCAAAAGTTTCTTGGTAATTTTTGCCATATGTTTATGTGTAACCTTTTGCAACCAACCTTGCTTTATCTTTTAATTGCACGATCCGGTTTGAGTTTTATAAAGAAGACCCACTTACTCAGTATTGGCTCTTTGCTTCTATAGAGATCAACCATGTCCCAGGTCCTAGTCTTTTCTAGGGCATTCATCTCTTCTACCATTGCTTCCCTTCAAATGTGGTTGAGGAGCCTTAAACACATTGCAAGGATTAAATATAGAAGACAAAGAAATAGCAAAGGCTCTATAAGATGAAGAGAGGATATCATAAGACAAATGATTAGTAATAGGATGTTGAGTACAAGGGCGAATTCTTTCCGTAATTGCAATAGGAATGTGAGAATCATGAAGGGGATTAAGACCATTACCTGTGTCACAAGATGGAGTGGAAAAAGTTTCTTAGAGAGGTACATGAGCATTTTTTTTTCTTGAATATACCTGTAAAAAGTCTTTTTCGACCACCTTTTCCATATTCCCACCCTTATGTCATTAGTTTTTCCATCCCCAATGTCTTCAAGCCCACCACATCCACCATCAAAATCAAAGGAGTTTGAAAGAACTTACCAACATTCTCCTCATGAAGAGGAGTCTTCTAGGGGGAATAGAAAGGAATGGATTCAATGGATGTCTCTTCTATAGAAACAAAATGGCTTCAGGTCAAAGGATGGTAGCACTTATATCCCTTTTGAGGGGAGGCATACCCTAAGAAAATGCAATGAAGGGCTTTTGGATCAAGTTTGCACCTATCAGACTTGGGTACATGAATAAAGCAAACACATCTAAAGACTTTAGGAGGAATGGAGAACAAAGTAGAACCACGAGAAAGAATCTCTCGGGGAAACTTAAAGCCTAGTATACGGGAAGGAATACGATTCATTAGGTAGACTGCTATAAGCATAGCCTCCTACTAAAATCCTTTGAGAACATGCATGGTGAGAAGTAAAGCACAAGTAACATCCAGGAGATGGTGATTTCTTCTTTCAACGACATCATTCTGTTTTGGAATACTTGCATGGATAGTTTGGTGAATGATAAAGTACTGAGAAAGATGATATGTCAAAACCGCTTGACAAGTACTTGTCACCATTGATAGAATGGAGAACCTTTATCTTTATGTTGAATTGGTTTTCATTCATCTTATTAAATGGCTGGAAGACAGAAAATACATCACCCTTAGCTTTTAACTAATAGACCCAGGTAACTCAAGTATAATCATCAATAAAGGTAACAAAGTATTTGAAGCCGAATACAGAAAAAACAGGAGTTGGACCCAGACATTAGAATGGACTATCGAAAGGGGAATAATATTCTGACTAGAAGTGATAGGATAAGGGACTTGGCAAAATTTTGCATATTCACACATCTCACAGCAAAGGTCAAAAGAAGACAATGAAGTGAACAATATCGGAAAAACTCTTTTTAACAGATAAAAGGATGGATGGGCAAATCTGCAATGTCACTGATATAGCTTGAGCTCGCTTGGTAACAATAGAGGCACTATCAGGAGATGACAATTGTTGAACTGTAATGGCAGTATGTGTACAACTATCAAGAGTATAGGCCATGGTACTTATGTTTTCTACCAATTACTTTCTTTGTCTCCAAGTCTTGAATAACACTATGAGATGGGAATAAGGAAACATCGCAAATTCAGTCTTAGTGAGGTGACTAATAAGTTCAAAGGAAAGTTTGGAACATGACGCACAAAAGAAAGGGGCATTAAAGGAGAAACCAATACCGAACCTTTACTAGCCACTGAAGAGAGACCCATCAGCTAATCTTTGTGTTTTCAAGAACATATATGATAGGAGAAAAACAATGAAGATGTGCAAATCATTTGATCTGAGGCACCAGAATCAGTGATCCAGGAGGAGCTGGTTGATGCTAAGACTCTTACTGTTACAGAAGCTGGAGATTACACAACAACAAAACAACACTCCAAGGCAATATCACCACTTTCAAAAAATAACAAGGTGGTCCACTGCAACTACCTCATCAAACTACCTTTTACAAGGTTTTAGCAGCCACAATACAGCAGAGTCTTTCTTCAATAACCACTCACCACTGGAAGTATGACAACTTCATAATCAAGGCAGTTGATTTCTCTCTTAAGGAAATAGCACCACTTCCGTCCTTTTTTGGTAACAAAGAACAGCACAGTACTTTACATATACTCAAGGGGATCAAATTGACTAAGAATTGCTTCACAGCAATCAATGGACTTATACCACTGAAGGCAACAACTGCCTGCAATTGTCTACACTCAACACTGATCAACAAGTTTCAGCACAAATTTTGTCACACGACAAATCCAACAGAGCACTTCACTTAAAAAAGAAACCTGTGTAGGAAATGGACTACACAGTCCAACTTCATATACTTTGAGGGATACACAACCCTTCAAGCACCAACAGAATACAGTCCAGCATTACTAGTGCTCAACAGTTTCAGACACAGGCCTGATATGGGGTTCCAATCACACATTTAACAAACAGAAACAGTGAACATGATAGCAGTAGCTTTCAACCGCAATAATAGAAACATTCCACATCAGATAGGCAGCTATACACCACAGGCAATCCATAACTTTCATTATTCTAGAGACTGAACCAGAAAACAGAGCCAAAATCGAGAAAGAAGAGGGGTGCGGAAACATTACCCTGTAAAAATCGTTACCATATGCTCAATACTTGGCCAAATAGGCAGAATCTTGATTCATACAACTCCTGGGATTTGAGAGTCAAAGGCTATTGACCAAATCCACTAATAAGCTCTGACAAATAAGATCAAAGAGGAAAACTCAGATTTGATTTTTTTTTTTTTAGATATTCGAAGAAAAATGTACAAAAAATGCCATTTGATCTCATTAAATTCCAGGAGTACCACCAGAAACTATATAAATTCTGGATTGAAAACCTTAGATCTCCATCACTGACATGCATGTGTCCTTACAGGTTTTGACATCAGCTGTATGGCCTGCTGATGTCAGCACCGGTCCTTACAGTAATTAACTTGTTGCTTTTTTGTGATGGCTCTGATTCTAAATTGCATTTGACAAATAAGGCTGCAGGGTTGTGTAGTTATTAAGTTTAAAAGTTATATAAAGAAGAAGAAAGGAGCAAGGTTCAAAATGTTGGTGTCGGTGGAAATATCGGTCAAGCCAAAATAAGACATATATCAGAAATGTCGGAAATATCGAAAAGAAATATTGT
>JAOXJP010087129.1:0-28793 GCA_025762735.1 Platanus orientalis | reverse complement strand
TAAATAGTTGATATATTTTTAAGGGTTTTAGTTATTAGGCTATTTATAATTGTTGGATTAGTTTTAAATTCAACAATTTATTCTCAATATTCTATATATTGTTATATTTTTACGAAATGCATATTAACTGGAACGGAATAATATATATCTGTATCCTAACCATTTATAATGGATATTTTTATAAACGGACCGGGTAAGCTTATTTCGGATACGACATGGACCAGAACACGGTAATTTTTCGGATAACTTACAACCCTACATATGAGTCTTATGTGAACTGTTTAGGCTTACTAATGAGCATATGTGGGTTTAATAGTTTTATGGGTTATTGTTTAAAACCTGGACCTAGCTGAACAAACCTTGTACATGTATTGGGCCTAATTTATAAATGTGAGGTCCAAACATGATATTTTGGCTTTTATATAAATTTATGAGGGTGTAGGCCTTTATTTGTAATTTAAATAAATTTTAGGTGTCTACATTTGTTTGACAATTTGTCTTATATATATAGATTTGGAAAGAAAGAAAATGTTCTGTGATGACATAGTGTCTGTAGTGGTTGTGGTGAATTATAAGCCGACACATATTGTGTTTGAGGGTTCAAAAAAGTGTTCAAATGTAAAAAAAGAGACACCAAATTCAAAAGCACATCATGTGTCAATCAATGGCATGCCTACATAGGCCTGTGGTAACACTGACAGTCATTCTCCATTTGGAAATTGATTTCACTAATATAATATGTATTATATATATGAAATATGTCATATATCATTATACACGAATTCGGGCCAATCAGGTATTTTGTGCTGGGTTAAGGCTTGCCCAAGCTCTGACTGAACAGTACTTTGAACCCGAGCTTGGCCCGGCCTGAACTACCAACAGCCCAGCCCACCTATAATTCGGACCAAACATGTTGGTCTTTGGGCCAGCCCGGCTCAATTGATAGCCTTACAAGTTGAGCTGAGCTATGCTCAGCACAGCTCAAGTTCACCACATGAAGATAAAGTTCTCAAGCTCCACTTGGGCTCATAAAGGCATGCTCATCTCAACTTCGACTCAGACCATCAAACCCCAAAAGTAAAATTTTGAAATAGACACAAAAGCCTAATGATTCATTAGCCTAAGCTATAGTTTGTTGAAAATAATTTCAAGAATTTAATCATACTTTTTTATTAAAATATTTTAAGTAAACTACTTTTTTAATATGAATAAAAGTATATATTCATTTTGACTAGTGGTCTAATAATCTTTATTGAAATGGGATATATATATATACACATACGTGCACGCACACACACACACCCCTAGCTTTTAATGAGCCGAGCTTAGTGCAGCTCGGCTCGGCAGGTGAAACTTAAGAACTTGTAGCTGAATTTCTCAAAGTAGCCATTGAAATCATACATTAACTACTGTTGAAAGGTGAATGAAAGGAAAATAAATGCTGGCAATGGTTGACCCTAAGGTTGTCCACACACACATCGTCATTTCTTTATTTTGCTACTGAATACTATATTAATCTTAGACCCATTCTGGTTGCCATGAAAAGGTTTTTTCATGACAAAATTTTCTCAAGAAATCATTTTTAAGCTATCTAGTTGCCATGAAAAGTTGTTTTTGTCATGTATTTCTCATGATTATTTTCTTTCCTTTTTTTGTGGGATTTTTTTTCCTATTCTTTTTTCTTTTCTTTTCTATACAATTCAAGGCAACCAGACCGGGCCATAATTAAATAGTATGCATAAAGTAAAAAAGTGATGAGAACACTAGATGAAGCAGGAACTAGGAACCAGAAAATGGGCTATTTGAGCTTAATGAATTGGGTTCTCTCTTAAGTCTCGAATTACAAAGTACAACTAGATTCCAAACCCAAGTGAACCATCGAATTAGGTAAGTATTACTAGATATTAAAATGCTTTTCAGGATATTGAGAATTTATTGAGATTTTTATTTGATTTTAAAGTTGTGGTTTATAAAGGGTATCTCTTCCAAGTGTGTGAAAATGCATTCGTACAGACACTAGGCTACATAGTGGGCAGTTTGCTTCCGAGATACTTGGGTGTATGCTTATAATAGACGCTTAGGCTATTGAATTCTCAAGATTAGATGGTATCTAGGCCCTTATGCACCAATAGGTTTTGTTGAATAATGAGGCAGCAAAATCGATTTTAAGTGAAGTATATCATCACCCCACAATTCTACTTTAGCAGGAGGTATTTTGTTTTTTGTTTTTTGTTTTTTATTGTTGATGATTGATATTGTTTTTTCTAATTTATTTCTTATTTTCAAGCTTAAAAATCCATATCTTTTACTGTTGCGTAAAAACCCCAGATTCGCAGTTCAAATGCAAGTAAAATAGAAGAAAGCAAATAACACACAAAACACACAAATGATTTATGTGCTTTGGCTCAAAGCTTATGTCCATGGGCGAAAATGGTGAAAGAATTTCTCTGTAAACAAAGAGCAAGGGATTACGATGAAGTACAGTGACAGTTCCCAGCTCATGCCTCAATTCTACTATAACAGTAAGTGTTTATTTATTTATAAAGTTATAGATTTTTATTGTTAGTAATTGACTTTTTTTTATTTTTTTTTGGGGTGGGGGGAGATTTTTCCTAAAACTGTTCAAAGTTTTGGCAAAATTATAAATAACGAGGTAAATTTTTTTTTTCAGAAATCGGCTTTTTAAGGGGTAAATTTGTAAAATATGATTTAATTAACGGTTAAGAAAATTAAATTATTCATTTAATAACCTTAACTCAAGTTGGTAGCTGATTCCCTTTCCTATTCCATCTTCATCACTCTCCTAATATCTCTCCTACTACTCTGCTATCGTTTTCTACCCTTTTTTTTTGTTTTTTTTTTTCACGGCACATAAGAGGATCTTACGATTTAGTTATCAACAAAGAGGAAACTTGTACTTCTTTTTATGTGTCAAGCACATGAACCTTCACAAATCTTTTGTGGTAGAAAAATCATGTGGATATTAAACAATGTTTTAAAACCTGAATCAGAGTTTTTGAACCGAACAATGAAACTTGGTCCAACCGTAGGACAGTAGGTAGACCTACTCAACCCCATGATATCAATGGAAGGCTGATTGATCACCAAGTCCTACTAATAACTGTACTACAGGTTTGGTGGTTCGATACAACTTTGATGCAAACCACAGTTTGGGATCAAATCAAACCTTAAATTAATTATTTAAACCACAAAAAATATTGCACAAGTAAATGTGTTAATAATATGGTTGGTTACCGAGCAATTATCTCTGATAAGCTCATCCAGCAGATCCGGACTCATTGGGCGTGTCTGATGAGCCGACTGAAGGCGCTTTCAGTGCTTTCTAAGGTAGGCCAGCGAAGAAAAGTGCAACCACAGCGTTTGGCAATCCGCTTTTGATGTTCCCAATCGCTGGACGCAAGCAAGAAAATCGGGGGATGAGTCAGCAAGGGCTGGGTCGCTTTCGCGGTGCTACAGCGCGGTACTGAATATATTTCGAATTCTTGGGATTTATTTTGGGTAAGTCATTTGCAGGTGTTCTCGTTTTTAGATCCGGACGAAGCTTGCTCTACGAATCTTAAAGCACCCTTAGAAGATCCAAAAAAAGAACAGTCTGTTGACCTGGATGAAGACCACTCACCATTCTCAATCTTTTTTCCAACAGCATTACTGGCCCATTAGTATACCCCCTCAACTCTCTCCATGACAATCTGCTCGAAGGATCCATTCCTCAGTAGTTGGAGCTCTTGGTAAGGCTATCGGCTTTTGATGTCGAGTAATCAGCTTTTGGATCTAATCCCGACGTTGCAGGGGAACTGGACTGGGAATGTACCCAAGTTCAATGCGAGTTCTTTTCAGGGTTATAAGGACCTTTACGAGTTACCATTGCTGCTATTGAAGATGAATGAAGGGGTTAAGAGTGATTGCGATCATGGGAATCGGTTAGGGAAGTGGGTTTTTGGGCTTGGTGCTTAGTTTTACTGGCGTGTGAATTTGGCTACGGGTTACTAATCGGGGGTGGCTAGTGAAGAGGGGATGATTAGTCAGTTTTATGCTTATGCCTGATTACTTTTATTAGGATTCTTAAGCACATTAGGCATTTGTTTAAATGCTTACAAGAGAGAATGTCAACTGACTTTTGTTGTTCAGAAGCCTAGATTTGAATTTTACGCAGCAATAAATATAGAAGAAGAAATCAATACAAACAGCAAATGGACGAAAACGGAGAAGTGAGCTTGTATATAAAAAACCTAGATTTAGAGTTCAAAATAGATAAAAGAAAATATAAAAAAAATAAACGACAATCACACAAAACACACAAATGATTTACATGACTCGGCTTAAACGTCAATGGAAAAAAATGGTGAGAGAATTTCACTGAACAATAGTTTAATTCCCAATAAATCCCATGTAACCCACAAAAAACCCTATTCAGTCAGGTTGGACCCTGAAACAAGTCAAAATACAGGTAAAAAAAGTTTTGGCCGATAAATGGATTATTCGAATTTTCTCCTGCACCCGGGTTGAATTCAAGACACCTTCCCAACATTAGCAGCTATATTTTTCAATTAGAGAGCCATCTTGTAGCCTGGTCTAAAACGAAACCAGTTGATGTCAGTCGGTATAGGACAGTGAAGAAATTTTATGAAAGATCTATAAATTATTTATAAACTGCAGCTTTAAAGTCATCTAATTATCTTGATTCTCAATTTAGATAATTTCCTAAGAAGGACCCATTCAGCTGTGGTGATGTTTGACACAACCTGCGAACTCAACATGAATCCAACATGAAATTAGAGAGTTAGGCTTGACTGTAAACTTGTTTCGGGTATGCTTTGACACGATTAATAAATAGGTCTGAGTCAGGTTGACCCATATAGTTATATACCCTTACCTTGACACGACACGAATATGATCCACCAACATGAATTAATACACCACTTGCAAATTCGACATGAACCCAACACGAAATGAATGGGTTAGGGTTGACTGTAAACATGTTTTGGGTCAAAACGAGTCAACCTACTTTGACACGATTAACAGATGGAATGGATTAGGGTTAACCCATATAGTTATTTACCATTACCCCAATAATCCCAACCTGCCAACACAAATTGCCACTCCTAGACACCATTCAATGATGGGTCCTAATCTCCCTACCAGAGACGTGAGTACATGGTGCCTTAGACTAGAGCAGGTTTCTTGTAACCCAGACACAAGATGCACAGTTAATGCTCATAAAGGAAATTTATTTTAGAGACTGCTTTGTTAAGTAGAATCACTAGTTATTCATTACCTTTACAAGCTTTAATTTTGTTTAAAATTAGCGTTCTTCATTAATCGAGTGGGTTTAATTATGGTTGACCAAGAGATGGCCACTAGTTAAGTGGTATGTGCAATTTGGTCATACGACCAAGGAATCAATTAAAGAGGAGTCGAAGGGGTTGTTTGGACAAGCCTTTTTTGCAAGCTTAAGTCGACTTATGATGTTACAAAAATCGAAAGTCGCCCCAATGAGTGTTTGTTCCTATGCCTTCTTTTCTAAATCAGAAGTTGATAGAATACTAAAACAATGACTATTAGAAGAAGCTTTGGGCCGGTTGCTTCCTAGACTGGATCCTCTCCTGCCACTAATGACCTGCTAACAGGTGGTAGGACACTAATGGAGGGAAAAAGTGAATCACAATTTTTGAAAAATGCAATTCACTTTTTCCCACCAATCATCTCCTGCCACCTATTAGACAGGACCTTAGCAGGTCATAGGCTGACGAGAAGATCCTTGTTGCTTCCATAGGAAATTAGAGTTTTGACTTTGACAATAAGTAAAAACTGCTGACGTACCACACGTCTAACACACTCAAAAAAAGAACTGACTGAAGTAGCTTCTCTGGATCACAAACTAAACACATGTATTGACTTAAAGCTTTTGAAAAATAGGTCATCTATGCATAGGGGTGTCAATGAGCCGAGCTTTGCCCAGTTCAGCTTGGGTTAGCCACATGAAGGCCAGGTTGAAGCTCGTGACGAGCCTGAGTTGCTAAGCTTAGGCTTGGCTCAGACTTGGCTCTTCAAAGAAAAGAAAAGAAAAAGACCTAATATCTTAATGATCCATTAGTCTGCTTAATGTATTTATTTATATTTTATTATTGTTAATATATATAATTTTATTATAAAATTAATAATTAAATCAAAGTCTTAACGAGCCGAGCTTTTAGTGAGCTGAGCTTAGTAAAACTCGCCTCTTTGATAGCCCTATCTATGCAAGCCAAAATACCACTCTATATTTAGAAGAATTCTCTAAAATCTCCAAGAGTTTCAAAATTACTTTTGAAGAAGTCAAAACCTTCATTGCGAAATTTATCCAAACGAAGTATAAACATATATTTAACAAAACACACTTGGAATTTTCAATGGAAGCAAATGTCTTGTCCAAAGGACATCACATTGAGGATGGATTGTATTCACTCCTCTTATCTAACGCTCCTCTTTGCACCCTCCTAAGGGGCAAATCACTTGTCGGCACTGATGTGCCCGCCCCCTAAAAGGGGGAGGATACAATCCACCCTCTAGAACATTTATCCTAGGATATGGTGCATCACCTTAACAAACACCTAAAGTCCTTCTGCATGCAGGGGAGGACACATCACATTGAAAAGTGAAAATCACATCCCCAAAAAGTGTAAATCACTTTTTCAACATGATGTGTCCCCCCCCCCCCGGGCGCATACAGGAGGACTTTAGGTGTTCATGAAGGAGAAACACCAAATCCACCCTGGAACATTTCTTTTGATTTCCAATGCCTACCATAAAAAGGGGGGGGGGGGCAGGGGAGGGTGAATTGCTTTAAAATATTTAAAAATTTTAGAAAATAAATTCCCATCATTTCTACATTATGACTACATTTTCGATTCATGATGCTTCCATTTTCCCTACTGAAATGACCAAATCCAAACTTTGAACAAAAGCATACACATCAGTCTAGAAGCCAAAATGAACTGAAATTATGGAATAGACCAGGATTATGGATCCTACCTAAAACTCATTAGGTTGGAATCTTTCATATAGGAATGTAAAGAAAAACTATGCCAATTATTCATCAAATAATAATAAAATTTTCCAATCCAACATATATTACTGAAGAATCTACAATCTTGGTTGTAGAACTTTTTGTTCAACTCTCATTCATCCTTTGTAAAAGATTCCAATCCAGTGTCTTTTGTATAGGGTCTATAATCATGTCTGTACAACTAAGGGTTATTTCATCAATCTTCATTTCCCAAATGAGCCACAGATTAGACTTAACAACAATGCGCTAAAATCCTCTCCTAATTAAGAGGCAAACACATACCCCAAAATCACTTTTTTGGATGGTGATTTTCAATTTTTGAGGGTATTTCTTGAAGTCACAAAAAATCTTGCACACAGGAGAGGATCCGAGGGAACAACAATATCACATCTCTCATTGATTTTTTATATTTGTTATTTTTGAGTAAATCATTGAAAGTTTGGAACTTATACTATTATAACATTTCTTTAGCAGTGGAGAACAGAAAAATGAAAGACGAATAGTTGGAAGACAAACACCCAGCACTGACTACCTCCCTCGACAATTATAACCTTTTATATTAGAATAGTTAATCATGAGACTTTGAAAAGTAAGATATTGCACCGAATGTAAGGGAAATGGGGTTGGGGTCCTCATTTTTATATTGCATATAAGAGTTAAGATATTAATTAAACCTGAAGTTATAAAGGAATAAATCTATGGTTCTCCGTTTCTTGAGGATCAGAGAAATGGGCACTCGAATGGCAACCACTTCCAAGTACATTTAATCATGCATAAACGCACTTTATAAAATGCTTGTTAGAGTGAGAAACGTCCTCTTACCTTCTTTCTTGATGCCCTTCATAGGACTTGACGTTTTCTAGAACTTAGCATCTTAGTAAATGAGTGGAGGAGTACCAAGTGAATCAAGTGGAAAGAGAGAGCAATTTGAGATGTGAATCCAAGATGGCATCACATGCTACTTAGCAATAAAACTGCAAATTCATTTTTTAATTGTATGGTTTCAAGAATCGGCCAATCCCAATCTAGATCTCTCCGTTTGAATCAAGATTGGTTGTGATCAATCCGATTTGTGATCTAAGTATGTAACAGCCAATCCTTGAAGTTTCTATATAAATTGTCATATTGGATAAATTAGATCGATCCCAATCCGGATTGGCTCAAGCATGACTGATCCGGGCTCTTGATCCGAGTTTTCGAACCATGATTAATTAAGAGCCCGGACAAAATTGGTTCACCTGGGCACTGCAGCTGTTCATGGACCACCCCTGGTTCAACTCAGCCGAGTCCACCCTTTCGAGGTTTGGTTCGAATCCAGTTTAGGTAATTTCCCACTAAACACTGATTGACCCACCAAGGATTCCTTAAAAACCAATTATTTTAGGGTTAGAATAGGCTGTTTCCAACCGGTTTTATCTGGGTCAGGATAGAATTGGGTATTTTTCAACCTGACCCGGTCCATTGCCGCCCCTACAAGAGAGAACCCTACCCTCAAAACCAAACCACAAAACAAATCCTCTGCAATAAGCTTAAAAAAACATTAAGGAAACTGCCGTCAACAAAGATATGTGGCTAAGAATGCCCATTTTGAAATTTACAAACATGACACGTGTATTAAAACTCTCATCCAAGATTCAAATTTCAATTTTTTTGTATACATGTCCTGTTTTGACAGCAGTTTCCGGTTAATGTATTTTAAGCATGTTGCGGAGGATTCTCTCAAGAAAAGCTTAGGAATCAAGAGCTGGCCAACACCGAAAGTCATAAAACCGATCCCAATGAAAATGAAAATAAAGCACATGCACTTCCCCCCCCCTCCCAAAAGAGAAGACTTAACAGCCAGCTCCTTCCAATAATAAGTAATAGACTACTACATGCCTCACCTCTTTGACCTGTACACACCACAAAGACCCCCCAACCATGAAGCTCAAACCTTCTTCCATCACACTCCTCTCCCTCATAGCCCTCCTCTTTCTTCCCTCCCTAGTTTCATCCCAATCCTGCCAGAAAACATGCGGCAACCAACCGATCCGATACCCGTTCGGCAGCGACTCCGGCTGTGGCGATCCTCGCTTTCATAACTACATAACATGTGATCAACAGAAGCTCACCTTAACCACCCACACTGGCTGCTACACCATCGACACAATAGACTACAACAATCAAGTCTTGTACATCCAAGACCCCTCCATGTCAACCTGCTCATCTACACAGCCAAGTAAAGGCTTTGGCCTAGACTGGGACGCCCCTTTCACCTTCCATGACAACAATGTCTTCGCTCTCCTCGACTGCTCGACCAGTTCTTCACCAATCTACAAGCCCAAAAGTGATGGTGGTAATGGCACAAATGTTCCCCTATGTGACAATGAGGGTGCTCCTATATGTAACCTTCTCTATTCCTGTCCAGAGATCAGTACACTCAACCTACCGATCTCGACATGTTGTGTCTACACTCCGGTCGATCTCGGGCCGGCCTTTGAGATGGATTTGCAGAAGCTGCGATGCACTTCCTACACAGCCATCTATAGCTTCAATGGGCAGGAATCCAACCCTGAGAGTTGGAAGTATGGTGTGGCCCTTAAGTATAAGTTTAATGTCCAGAATGGGTATCCAAGTGCTTGTAGTGCTTGTGAGAGGAGTAATGGAGTGTGTGGGTACACCGGGGACTACAATTCGTTCATCTGCAACTGTGTTGGTGGGGTGAATACCACGACAGATTGCTACTTCTCGGCGTCTTGGAATGATGGTGTGAGGCTGCTTCCATGGCAGATTGGTAAGTGGGTTTCTACAAGAGTGTTTCTTATTGCTCAGATGGCTATGTTTGAGTCTCTAAATTATTGTTTTTTTTGGTATTATTGCAGGAACTTGGCTGATCTCTTCTATAATATTGTTTATGGTTTGGGGCTTGTTCGGGATTGTCTAGATCAATGGGTGCAAGTTCCATGTACAACGCAAATTATAATGCCAATCTATAACATTTTATGCTTTTTTTCTTTCTTTCGAAGATCACTCCAATTATGAGAATTAGCAGAAAGATCATATTTGATACGTTTCAATTGTTAGTTTTCTTAGAAATGAGGTATATGGCTTTATGTATACTCGGGTTGATGCAGCGTTGGAATAGCATTGAAAGAATATTAACCATCCAATATAACGCTTTCAAGGGCCATCAGGAGTTGGAGTCGATGGGGTCCTATTCTAAGCCTTATACTAAGGAAGATTTGCAGTCCTGCCTTGCAAATTAGATCTAAATCCTTTCTGTAAGCCACCCTAAGGATTTTTAAGTGTGAAAAGATTTGAACTGTTCATGGAATGCCTCCTCCTTAAGTTTTTTGGATTTTTGATCCATTAAGAAAGAGTTGCTTTCACTATGAAGGCTCTGTATCCATTCTTTCTTTGCAAGCTCCCCACTTTATTGTACTTTTTTTTCCTGAAAACTTTAGTATCCCCACTTACAAGGCAACTTCCACCACGTTTCATGGAAGGCTTTATCTTTGAGATATCATTGGAATTGCTTCATCTCCGCAATGGAACTCACACCATATGTTTTAAAATCACGCAACTAAACCGTATCTAAGAGAACAAAGCTTAAGCTAAACACTTTTGGTGATCATAATATTACATTAAATTCTGCCTTGGCTGAGAACAATTATGGGTATTTGGCTGGAGAGGACACGTTTTGGTAAATATGAGGAACCAAGGAACAATAATGTTCTGTGACCAAAAAATGTTTGTTACCCTCTACGACCACGCTACAGACTGATACATGATGTGTTTTTGAATTTGTTATCTCTTTTTGGACACCTACCTTTTAAGTTGAGCACTTTTTTTTTATCCCATACACACCAAGTGTCAGCCTGTAGTATGGTCACAGAGGGTCACAGACATTTTTTGTCACATTACATTTGTTTTGCCAAAAGAAATGGTGGACGGGTGTGCCAGCAAGGCTCGAGCTAGCTTCTTCAACTCATGGATTGGTCCTAGACTTATTTTTTGGTCCATTTATTTAATGCACATCACCTGGTCCTGTTTTGGCAAACCAATCGGCCACGGTACTCTCTGCAGGAGGGAGATATGAGATGGGCCTAAAAGCAGAGGAAAAGGTCTACAGTTGAATATCCCTCTACAGTTCAAACGGGCCATCTATAGCCACAAAACTGGGTGTGATTTGACTGAAGTTTGAAATTCAAATCTCGAGGGTGTCAAATCACATCCACTTTTGTGGCTATGATTTGTCCATTTGAACTGTAGTGATGACAATTCCCTTTCGCCTAAAACTGATTGTCTGTGTTGATACAGACCTCTGTAGGCGTGTCATTGATTGACACATGATGTATTTTGAGTTTGGTGTCTCTTTTTTACCACCTACTTCTTCAAGCGAGCACTTTTTTGGATTTTTTACCCCAACACAACACGTGTCAGCTTATAATTCACCATAGACACTACTGAGACCTTTTCATCACAGAACATTTGCTGGGTTCTCTAGTATAGCCACTTAGCCAGTAAATTATTTATTGGTTTATAAAATAGATATGAAATCATATATGTTAATTGCTAAACAACACCATACTTTATTTTTTAATGAGACTAATAGTCCACTTTCATAGCATTTCTTGTACTTTCTCATGTCAACATCCCTTTTCTACTTTCACAAATCACTTTTAGTCACCATTGATTTTGATCTTGTAACGTCTTTTTCCACTGTTTGGTGAGCAAAGCTTGGCAGTCATGTGCCAAGTCTGGCTCAAAAATTGAAGTAGTGGGCCAGGACAAACCTAAGAGCCGGGCTTCAGCTATATATGTAGGCCTATGGTCTGGCCCTCAGATTTTTGAGGCCGTGACAGAAACGACCAAGGCTCAGCTTAGTCTGGCTTAGCACATGTGCATCCTATTACCCCAGTCAAAGTCTGCCAGGAAGCAGACCCCTTTCTGGATGGATGTTGGTTCTGGCCAAATAATTTTCCCATGCCATACATTACTAGATAAACTTTCTCCCAGGGCAATGAGCTCAATGGAAGACGCTTCAGAGACTTTTGCCCATGTGATTGTAAATATTTTAAATGTATGGGTCCTTCTATGTTCGTCACCGAACTTTGTGTTATTATATCCTTTGTTGCTGAAAGAGATTAGTATTAAAAGATCCGGTAAACATGGAAGAGGAAGAAGAGGAACCTGTTATATTAAAATGTAACTCAAAACATTATTAGATGTTAATATATATTACATAAATATCTCAGGATTGTGAAATAACCTGAAGCCGATATACGGCTGGGCA
The DNA here is from genome assembly GCA_025762735.1 of Platanus orientalis. Lineage (NCBI taxonomy): Eukaryota > Viridiplantae > Streptophyta > Magnoliopsida > Proteales > Platanaceae > Platanus > Platanus orientalis. The sequence goes on along the minus strand of JAOXJP010087129.1, from coordinate 16,452 downwards.
TGAAATTAACCCATCTATTTAGGCATATGATCACCCCATTTAGAAGGACAGAAGGTTATGATATACTCTTTCGAGGTACAGCTTACCAAAGCTGTGGCAGTATCAAAAGCATAACTGGAATAAGCAGGACAAGCATCCTTAAATATCTCAGAATACTTGTTTGGTTTGCACTTGTCTGGGCTCCCATAAGCATTTCTACAACAGAACACATCGAGATCAAAAGCCAAGCATGCACTTTTGCAAGCCACAACCTCTCCCCTACCATTCAAGACCTGAAGCTCCTGTGGGCAACAGCTGTTGAGGTTCTTAGAACATCCTCCAATGAAGCAGTTGGATGGCATGGGCTTTGAAGATACAGTGACAGGGAGGTTGTATCCATCAACTAAGCTGACATCAAAGAAACTTGGCCTGCTTTTATCTGGCTGCAATGTAACCTGCACAAGTGTAGCTGGTGGAAGCCCTATGAGCCCATTACATGCCAGTCGTCCGTCGCAGTCACCAGTTTGGCATGCAGGTTTCCAGTTGGACGTGAAGTCACATCCAGTTCTTGCCCAGAGCCGACCACTCCATGTGTATGGGGTTTGGATGCGCTGTATGCCGCCGGACGGAAGGTAGAAGCCACCATCAGCTATCACTGGATGGCCTGTATTTGGGGCAGTAGCGGGCCATATTGGGAAGGGGCATTTGTTAGAGACAAAGAATGTAACTATATGTCCTTCTGCATGGTCTGCAACAACATCATTTTCAAATGAATAAGATTATAAAGGAAATGGATACTCCTACAGTAGATATTATAGAGAACCCCACAAACAATATTGTAAATAAAAGATAAAAAGTTTCTAACTAAAGAACAGTGAGTATGTACATAATTAATGAAGATATGTCTGTTCTTCATTTAGTAGAAGAAGAAGAAGAAGAAGAAGAAGAAGAAGAAGAAGAAATGATTAATGAAGATTTGCACTGTACATCAAGTTTTGGAGTTACCAGACAACATTAAAAGCCATATCAGGTAAGTGAAAAAGTATGTAGCAGATGGCTTGGTCAGCTTCATTTGGCCTGCATTTGGAGAAAACTCAGATGATGGATGGGCTTTTGTAGTTGGAGAACTTGGAAAGGTGTTATTTTCTTGGATTTTACTCCAAGTTAAAGATTGGCAATCTTTAGAGACAAGCAGGAGATAAGCTGAGGTAGGTCTCCATCGCCAACCTCTTCTAAGAGAAGCCCGATTTGGCAAGACAACTTAGAGAGTAGCTAAAGTTGGAATGACTTTAGGGCTGACACGTCAACGAAGAAAAGTGAAATAGACTTTTTGGGGGGATTTTTTTGCCCTTTTTAGCACTGATGTATCAGCCTGATGTCATTCCAACTTTAGCCACTCTCAAAGTTGTCCTACCTTCTAAGAGGTTAGGTCAGCATGAAAGTGGGGTTAGGTCACCCCGGCATTAGGGGCCGGCACATCGGGTGAAAAGCATCTCCCAAAAAGTGTAAAACAGTTTTTCAGCTCTGATGTGTTGGGCCCTGATATTGGTCTGACCTTAAGGACTGCACCAAACCCGAGGCGGCCAAAAGGGAACTGATAATAAACCAATGTCTCGCCACCATACATTAGCAACAAGCGTGAAACTCCCCCCCCCCTTCCCCCCACTGAGAATTTGGTGTGACCCCTTTAAAAACGCCTAAGGTCTCCCTGCATCAGGGGCAGACACATCAGCATCGAAAAGTGGTAATCACCCCCAAAAAGTGTAAAGCACTTTTTCTGGTGCTGATGTGTCTGCTCCTGATGCAGGGTAGACCTTCGGAGTTTTGTAAGGGGCCCCACCAAATCCCAACCAAAAACTCCCACCACACAACATGCCCTGAGGATTTGCCATGGATTTGGTGCAACCCCTAAAGTGAACCTAAGGTGAGACTAATATTAGGGACCAACACATCAGTGCTGAAAAAGTCACTTACATCCAAAAAGTGTAAATCACTTTTTCGATGCTGATGTATTTGCCCCTATATAGGGCAGACCTGTAGGCATTTTTTTAAGCGGTCACATTAAATCCTAGCAGCACCTCCAGGCAGAGATGAGGCAACTTTAATCATCACAGTAAGCAGTTCTCACACCATCTCAGGATTTGATGTGACCCCCTAAAGTGTGTCTAAAGTGGCCCCGCATGTTTACCCCCCCTTGCAAAAAAAGAGTTGCTTAGATTTGGTGTGCCCTCTTAAAGTGGCCTTAACATACCCTCACATGCAAAGGGGACAGGTCATGTCGAAAAATTATTTACATTATGTTGCCCTCAGGATTTGATGTCCTCTCCTAAAGTGCCCCTAACTTATCCCCTACATACAGGAGGCACACATCACATCAAGAAGTGATTTGCACCACCCCCTAAAAAATATAAATTACTTTTCAAAGTGATGTATCCTCCTTGCATATGGGGAGCAGGTTAGGGGCTCCATAAAAAGGGGCACCAAATCCCAACCGCTTTTTTTGGGGTGTGTAAATCACTTCTTGACGTTATGTGTCCCCCCATGCGGAGGGGACCCCCTGCATATGGGGGATGTTAGGGGCGGCTTGTGGAAAAAAGGCATTTCCATCAAAATTGATTTTCACCTTCTCACTAACAGAGTACACTTAAGGGTGTCATTAGACGTGACAATAGGAACATGAGTTACTTCTTTCATACCTAGAAAGTAGAAACTCAATAAGAAACATCAGTCGTACGAGGAATGTAGGATTCTTAGTTTTAAAAAATAAACAGATTTCTAGCTTTCCAAATGATCCAACATTAATTGACAATAAGAGAAAGTAACTGTTAAGAGTTCTTTTGGTTAGCATTTCTTACTTTGATTTTTTTTTTTTTTTTTTGCTGAAAATTAAAGGTAAGAAACGAATTTTTTCAACCAATAAAATAAAATAAAATTAAATTAAATTAAAAAATATATTTTTTATTTATGTTAAAAGTTGCTTTGTCAATGCCACCCTTAGAAACATAGAATACACATGCGACAAGACGATTGGGTGATTAAGGTTTGTTGGGTGAACCCAAAAGCTTTGTGTAGAACTGAATCTAAATATATTTTTTAGGCGATCTAAGTATTGATTAAGTGTTCTTTAAGGATAATGCAGATGAAATGTAATGTTAACCTTCTTTTAGAACGGTACTAATCACGATTAAACCAAACAATGAGTTGGTTCTATCTGACTATACTGACTTGATTCTCTTACACAATTGTGATTGAGAGTGGCCCAAATTGTAACTTGTTCTCCCTTATACGTTTTGAGTTAAATAAGGCTGTCAATTGGGTTGGGCTGGCCCAAAGCCCAACATATGTAGCCCAAAAAAATTGTCAGGCTGGGCCATCCAAACTTCAGGTTGGGTTGAGTTGGGACCCTGCTTTTAAGCCTGAAGTTTTATTCAGGCCAAGTTTGAACAGGCTCAATTTCAATCCAATACCCAGTCCGGCTTGGCCTGACCTGAAGTAGTTAACAAACAAGTTTTTATTTGGATGTTGTTATTAGGATTTTCTTTTATTATTATTATTATTATTATTATTATTTTGTAAGAATATTGGTTCAATATCTCAACTTTTCAAGAAGACCCATGTATAATGCATTTAGGGGCAGTTATGGGATTAAAATCATCATAAAGATTAAGAGAAGAATTTTAGTTCAGAGAGCCCAAAACCCGTTGTTTTAAAATGGGTCAAGTTCGGGCATATTTAAAATATGTTGGACTGAGTTTGGGCTAACTTTGGCCCGGCCTGATTGACAGCCCTAAAGTTAATCATCTTTATTCAGTTAAGATTCACTTAAATGGATTCTGTAAGAAATCAAAATCAATCTGGCCCAAAATTGAAACCAGTTCTATATGATATCATAGTCAATTGGGATTGGGTATGAGCTCAAAATGAATCCATGCTTCTTCTTTTTTTGATAAAAGTGGAATATATTAAGAAGGCTGGCTGCTTGGATGGCTTCATGCAACCACCGAGGAGGAACGTTAACAAAAAATAAGTTTTCAGTGTGAGTAATAGAAGTTTGCGAGAGCATGCACAACCCAGTTGGCAGAATAGTTTGCAGTCTCTAATAGCAGCCCTTATATGCCAAGGGCATGGGACGCAGCTTGATTAATGCATTTGCATCACCTTTCAGCACGATGTTTTGAGGCATTGATTCTTTGCAAGAAGAAGATTGCATCTAGCAGCTAAAGCTTTAACTTCTTCAGAAGAAGTTCTCACTTTTTGAGACGAGAGAGCAGCAAAACAACCACTATCATCATTTTGATGGTGCTTGTAGGCCCATCAAAATTTGTTTTCAAAAATCCCGCATGGACGTTGAGACAGAATGGTTGGAAAGTTGCCTCTCTACATGCGTCAACTCTTTTAGCATTCTGGTAGCACGAAGTAAGAGCGATTTATAGGTTGGAGTTTTCCTTGTCAGAGATCATTTTATTTCTATCCTTTCAATTGTCATCGTATAAAATGGCAATGTTTTTTTTTTTTTTTAATTTAAATTTAATAAAAGAAGAATCAGCTTTGGCTAGATTTGGCATATTGAACTAGCACTTACCCACTCAGAAAAGATGGGATGGTTAAATTGGTCGTTCCTAATAGCAATTTGAGAGCTCATCCAAATCTGAAGAAGATGTGGGTATGTGACAATGTTGTTATACAATTGCAGGAGATTTGAGATTTAATAGAATAAACTAAAATAAATAGTAGAAACAATTAAACTAATAGAGAATCAAACTTGTTGTAGGGAACTAATTTTGCAATATTCTAATTTAAATCACAAGAATCATTGCAAAGAAAATCAATACTTATTTAAATCACAAGAACTTTTGCAGAGAAAAACATTACTTCAAATAATCAGAAATAAAACAAAGTTAGAAGACTTTATTGATTTGTATTGAGGTGTGTCCAAAGACACTGTCTTAAACGGTATTCATTTCCCTTTGATTGGCGTGTCAGGGTTTTTTTTTCTTTTTCAGCCGACTGCCTTAAGATTCAACGACATTAACTTCTCTAACCCATACAATCTGAAAAGTCCTTCAGCAAATGACAATGAATGTGGTTCAAATTTAATCAAATACAATTAAAAAAATACTCGATCACGTTTGCAAATAATCTAGAGTGTTTGCAAACAAAACAAAAAAGTACAGAAAATAGATATTTTTTCAAGTGTATTTAACATGAAAACAATCTCAATATTTATAGATTTTGTAGAAACATTAAGGATGTATCTATAAACTCATTAGGCGTCTATTGGCATGAGAAACAACATACAAAGATGGAGGGTGGTTTGTATCTGCTTCTCTCCGCACCATGTTAGGGGGTGGGCACGTAAGTGCCGACAAGTGATTTTCACTTTATTTTTTTGCTAGATGCCGGGGGGGGGGGCACGTATCACTTGTCGATGCTGATGTGCCCACCCCCTGACAGGGTGCAAATCCACCCTCACAAATATGTTTATAGACATATTTTGTGTCTTTTCATGTTTTCCCATGAATATACTTTTTTGTTTTTTTTATCATTTTATTTTCGACAAATGCTACTCCAAATCGGTCCACACTTTTTTGGACCGGTCCAGAACTTTCTAAAAAGCATTTATGCGAAAACAGCAAGTTTCGGACCGATCCACAATTTTGTGGCTCGGTCCATACCGGTCCACAAAATTGTGGCTCAATCGAGACTGGACCAATCCACAAAAATGTGGCTCAATTCAGGTATTTTGAATCTTCAAAATACAACAAACAAGACAATGGAAGGTATTTTTTGAATATATGATAAGAGATTTCATACATAATTGATTTAACCATCTCTTATTAAAAAATGTTGCATTTGGTTGGTAAAATATTTATACAGGCTTTCCGAAAAAAGGTTTTGATCTTTGGATGAATGTTGAGATTCATCCAATATTTGATGAATTTAAGTATAATATTTTCCTCATCAAAATTTTGACAATGGAAACCTTAAACCCAAAATTTAAGCATAGTCCAAAATTTTAAAATCATCCAATATTCTTCCAAAGAAAAATCTTATTAATTCACAAAGTTTGAATGGAACTTGAAACCATCTTGTTGGTAAATTAGATGTGTGGCCATTGATATTGTTACTTAGATAACAAAAAGTGCATCTATGTAATTTATCCAAAAACAAATCATTTATGTTTCCCAAACCCATAACCCATTGCATTTTATCAATTTTATGGAAATGTATTTCTCTTGCAACTAAACCTCTAGTGAGTCACCAAACTTTGATAAATTTTTTATATCAGATCGAGGGACTAATGCAAATGCTAAAATTTCAGCTTTAGATGAAATATGAATAATATAGGAAAATACAAGTATTTTTAAAGGTTAATTAACTCTCTTTTTGGAGATAAATAGGTAGATTTTATTCATAACCAAGGAAGCAGAAAAGAGAAGAAGAAAAAAAGAATCACCAAGCTAGTGAAAAATAAATAAATAAAAAAGAAAAAGAAAAAAAGAAACAAAACCAACAATCAACAAAATTACAACTCCTCACATCAAAAGACAACCTACTCCCTTTCCTCAAAGTCTCCTAACAAAAACCCAATTAAACAAAGATGTATAAATTGAAAGGGACAATTCTCCCTAGTTTTTCTGTTTGCCATAAAAAAAACTTAGAATGTTTTTCCTTTCATAAGCCCCAACAGATAGCCACTGCAAGGGTCGACCAAAAAATAGGGGAAAGCCCTTCCAAGTCTTTAATCCACCACCTTGAATTAATTCACAAAAGTGGTAAGAAACTCGAAGAGGAGATAGAAAGAAACCCAAAACCACTTTCACCATAGCACAATAAACAAATAAGTGATCCACTTATTCTTCCGCTTGCAAACAAATGGAATACTTATTTACCAAATTTCAATTTATACTTTGCAGATGATCCATGGTGAGAATTTTATCAGATAGACAATCCATAAGAAAAATGTAACTTTTGAAGAAATACCAAGGATTGAAAATTTTTTTGTGGGGAAATATAGAGGGCCTATCGTTAACCATCTCCAAATACATCGACTTAGAAGTAAATTTCCCTTTCCTATTTAATACCAACTCCCAATCATCAACTGGTCTAGGATTCAGCCCAATCCTTCCTTTCCTATTTAGAGTTAATTAAAAATAGTAGTTTTAGTGTCAATATAATGAGAAAATCAACTTTTGGATATATTCAAGTTAAAAAAAAATACCAATACATTTAGGTAGTAGATTTTCTAGGTGATTCGCCTTGATATATTTGCTAGATGACCACTCCTATTTCGGTCATGTGGAGAGGTGATGTGTTTGATCTGGACCCATCCATCATAAAGGAGGTCCTGTAAATTGGTTGTTTAAAAAATAATTGAAATCAAGAATAAAAAAACTCATTTATTTTAGCTAAAAGTCAAAATCATCAAAATCTCATAATATAAAATTGCATTGAATGACCAATACTAATATAATGGGGGGGGGAATAGAAGAAGAAGAGAGGCTCAACTATTCAAGTTAGTTAGGCTAGGCTAGAACAAAATGAGTCTTGCATCATTTTTTTTCCCTTTCTTTTGATAGCTTTCAAAACTTAAACCAAATATGGGAATAATGTCTTGACAAACCATTTATTTTTTGCAAATTATTTAACAAATAGAGTTTTATAATGATAATATTTGTTGTGAGATATCTATTATTCAATGAAATGAGATAAGTTTTCTCTAGATAACTTACTAGGCTATCAAGTAAATGCAAATATCATATGTAGTTATATTTACTTTTAATTATGGTAAAAGAAAATTTTCATTACGTATATGAAACTCGATTACAATATTGGATGTCATCATCCAAAGTCTGCCATAACCATTTTGATGGATTATCAATCCAAGATACACAACTTGGATATTAATCCCGTATAATTCAGAAACATCAATTCCTATAAAACCATTTTGCAGTCCTATGCATAATTTGATTGTCCTTGGGCTTTTTTATAAATCTTCATGCAATGAATTGATAACTTCCTATGAGCCTCTTTACACAATTAGTTTTCGTTCTCCTAAAGCAGATGCAATCTATAGTCTCAGTACAGTGACTTCACACTCCACCATCAGTGGAGAAAATATCATCTTCTGTCCAGATCTAACTATGACCAAGTCACCTTTATTATTTCTCAAAAATTATTCCTAACCCAACAACTTGCTTAGCCATTGACAAAGCTAGATGAAAATTAAGCTTCAGAGAAGTGTCCTTTTGGAGGTATCCATGGTGTGGGACAGCCTAAGGGCAGTTGATTCATGCGGATGTGGACCTAAGTAGCACCTTTGATTACAAGTTTGAACAATCGTAGGAATAGACTGCTTTGACTTTTGTTACAGTCGATAGCATTGACCATAGATGTAAACTTGCAAGATATTGGTCCATTTATTATAGCTAGTTCTCCTTTCATCAAGCCATTGCTTTCCAAGTACTACCTACTTCAGGGTCTTCAAAAAGACTGGTTTTGTAATTAGCAGTGTCATCATAGCTCCTACGACTTATTTGCAGAAGAAACTCTTCTTCATAATATCCACAATATAGTCGATCTACATCATCTTGTAAAATCTTCCCAATCAAACTTGTGGAAATCAGATTTTCATGGTATTTATCACTAATCAGAACCTTAATTACATTCCCAGATGAGATAATGAACTTAGTTCTAACCTCAACCATATTCTAAGGTTTGGATATGATATGAACATTTAATAGGAAAATATCAACAATAGACAAGAGGAACTTGGCTCTGATACCAAAATTGGTGTAGGATAGCTTATGAGGTTATCGAAAATCCTGCGAATGCGGGTTTAAAATCAACTGAAATATCAACTTAGGTCAAAAGAAAACCAATAACAAAATTCTGGCAAATCTGGACAGTTAAGAGAAATTACTAAAATATCCCTACAAAATAATCAGATTGGGACAAAATTTGGTAGGCTAATAGAGGATTGATAGATGAACAAACATACAAAATTCCAAGTCAATTAGAGTTCTATAAATATATAAAATATAGGATTTACTAGGTTGTTTTAGAACTCTAGCCAAGAATTAGAAGAATTAGGGTTAGGTTTAACAAAAAATAACCAAATCCAAAGTAGAATAAAGAGGTGTTTGAGGATTTATATACTTAGCTTGTAGATGCATAAAACCCTACAAAAAGAAGTCCAAAAGGGATCTTTTAGGAGGGGTGATTTGCACTCTCCTTCAGTCTAGAAAACTCCTCAACCATGGCCAAGGGTGGCAATTCATGTTGGCAGGTTGGGTTCATGTTGTGTGGAGATAAGGGTACACAATTATATGGCTCAACCTGAACCCAACGCATTTACTAATTGTATCAAACGGGTCAACCTACTTTGACCCGAAACACATTTATAGTCAACCCTAACCTGCTAAATTCATGTTGGGTTAGTGTTGGATTCACGGGTTATGTGGTAATTCATGTTTGCGGGTCAGATTCGTGTCGTGTCAAGTTAAGGGTATACGACTAGATGGGTCAACCCGAACGTAATTCGTTTATTAATCATGTCAAAGTGGCTGACCCACTTTGACCCAAAACATGTTTACAGTCAACCCTAACCCGCTTATTTAGTGTTGGGTTCGTGTCGGGTTCACGGGCCATAACCATAGCTATATTTCTTCAATACAAGGATGGCATGCAGTCCTCAAGAACAAGTTGCTTTGGTTCTTCCAAACTTTAGAACTTCAACATAGTGATAAGAGTTTCAATGGTGGACAAGAATTGTAACAAGAGCAAAAAGAGATTAAGAAGAATAAGAAAGAGAAGTAGAAAAAAAAAGAAAAAGAAAAATAATAAGAAGAAGATGACCAATCGATACCAATCAATCGGGGCTCTGGGCACCAACCACTAAAGGAAGGATCACAACACCAACCCAAATTTTACTTCATCACCAGTAACTCTTTTTAATTTGGTAAAGAGTATCAGTTCAATTTCAATCAATAAAAAAGATATAGTTGATTACTAGATTCAGAATCAAGAATCATAGCTAATGCACCTGATACATGATAAGTGTTCCATTGTTGTGATATATGATCCCTTCTTGTGATAACTGTCATGCAATGAGTTGCTTTGTTGCTAACTTGGGAAATATAAGAAATTTGAATATTCATGAAACTATTCAATATTCTTCGACAATCTTGAATTATCGTCTTGATCCAACAGTAAGGTTTACCGTTAACATCCTTGGTGGTGTGATTTCGAGTCATGAAAACAGCCTCTAAAAATGGAGGTAAAATTGCGTACATCTTGCCCTCTTCAGACCCCGCATTAGAGGGAGCTTCATGTATTGGGTCACCTTTTTTTTAATCTTGAATTATCACCTTGATGCATCATTGGGGGAAAGCTGGCGGAGAGCTGTCATGTTGTGTGCTCTTCTTGTCTAAACTTCTAATGGTACTTTTTCTTAGAAAACCAAAAAGATATAATCTCCTAATTTAATAGAAACTACTAAATCCTAAATTTCTAATAAAAAAAACTTCTAAAAATTATCTCAGAAGAGGCTGTCGACCACCTCTCTTATGGGCCCCACGAATTTGACTCTTTAACTCTCACAAAACCCAAAAAATATAAAAATCCTAAACTACACTTAATTTTCTAGCACTCCTAAGATCACCGAATATCCCTAGACTTTGCCTTATTATAAAAGAAATCTCATATCCTAAAACTCTAAACTTACCTTTACTTACATAGGCCTTTGAACCTAGATCTTTTGTGAGGGGACGTATAGAAGCTTCCTAAAGTTGGCTGCATTAATGAGGATTCGTAATCTCTAATACTTTTTTTTTAATCTGCAAGCAGAATCCTGGATTTTAATCATATGAAATGGCTTTAATCACGTGTTAATTTGATTACTCAATTATGACAAACATAAATGTTAACAATTAAAATTAATATTGGCACATTACTTATAGTCTTATATGATTAATACATAGAAATTTGCTACATGATACGAAGATTGGGGTAGTTAACTCTAAAACTACATATGAATTTATAATCAAATGTATTAAATTGAATCACCTTAAAGGTGTCATTTGATAAAATTTCTATTAAAAAATACTATAATTCTAAATCTAAAGATTCCATATTGTTCTTGTTCTTCTCAGATTTGTATTTTCAATACATAATTTGTTTGTTGTTTTATTTTGCTACTTTGTTTGTTTAAGGGAAAAAGGTTTGGGATTTACTAGGGAATGAAATTAAAGTGTTCCGAGATAAAAATTAGGATTTATAGGCATTGATCTAAAATCTACAGATTTGAATAAAGAATTAGGATTGTGTCGTCTTAAAATCCCTAAAGAGAAAAAATAGAAAAACTCGGAGACTAATAGAATATATGAAATCTATTCGATTAAGTGAAAATAGCTGTAGAGAATGAGAGATAAAAGGGTCAACTGCGATAAAATGATGATTTAAAGGCTTTTATAGGATCTATAGAAGAGAATGATTTATGTAGATGTTTCTTTTGAATGAAATATGGTTATGAAAGGTAAAAGAACAAAAAAAAAAAAAACTAAATTATCATCAATACTTACCAGATGGGATAATCAATCCAAACATTGTTTTGATCAATCTATAATCGTCAAATAACAAGAACCATTTAATACAATGCACCAATAGAGCAGTGAAAAAACCTATAGAAAAAAGAAAAAGATGAGAAAGAAGAAGAGGGATTACCTAGAATCACTATAGGGTTCCTAAAATATACTCTAGATGTTTGGAAATCATCAACCAGACAAAAATAGTAACCAATAATCAATATTCATCAATTTCTCCTTAAAATTGGGTTAATAGGAACCATTCACAAATTCCAATAGGACTCTAGCCTTTTTAGACAAAATTTACAATTTGTTTCTACTTATAAGTACGTAAAAAATCTCTAACCACTTACCAACTTGACCAAAAGTTATAAAACTCTGAAAATAATAAAAGAAGATACAAACATCAGAACCTAATGATCAAATCCCTCATTTAATATTATGATAAAGACAAAACTAATTCTGGCTGCCAAAAATACAAAGCAAATAAGAAAGAAACATAAAACATGACTGAACTCAAATGAGATCCCAAGATCCATCTTTTATTCCATCTACCAAGATTTGTTGATTAGCCTTTTGTCCCCAAGAATAAGTCTTCAAAGGCACTGAAGGATATCTCAACCACTCTGAGGCACTTCACAAGGAATTATCTATGAACTTGCAAATTCATTTCATATCAAATATTATTTGATAATATTTTGATTTTCAAAATCTTTTTTTTCTTTTCAAATTAGTGCTTTCAAAGAACAAAGCTGTTATTTACCAAAATACATAAGTAAATAAACAAAGCCGTTGATTTTTTTAACCTAAATGATATTCATTTCCATTTACATGAACCTGGACTTGTTAACATTGTTATCTGCACACATATGCCACCGACGTCCCCCTCCTCCATCCATGATCATCCAGCCTCAAAAAGGGGAAAAAAATAACCCAAGAAAGGGAAAAAAAAAAAAAAAATGAATGAATCCGAAAGGAAACATGAAAAGCCCCATATCATACCAACCCCAAACAGAATATACACAAAGTGATGCTGTAGCTGCAAAACTTGCCTAAGTGTCACTATCTTAGATCTGTCATCTCTCAGATCTCCACATTGTCATTGAACGATTGCTGTCACCATCATCTCATGTTGTGGCACTGGGGCTTTCCCTGCTGTTGCAACTTGTCCTACATGCAGATCATCTGCCTAGGAGACTGGTAATGCGCTGTGTAGTAATCATCTATACACCCAAACTGGCAGAACTTCAAGTTGTGTAGATACTCCACTGGTCTTGAGCTGTTGAATTGCTCCACCCACATCTTCCATCTTGAACAACTGCATTGTGTGTTTTCTAGCTAATTAGAGAGAGAGAGAGAGAGTCAGTTGCTGAACTAAGAACTTTAACTTACTCTTGACTTGTGTTTCTCAAATTCAGATACAATGAAGTGTGCAATGTCAGAAGACACAATGTAGCCTGGCCCATTTGCATAGGGTGGATAATCTTCTTCTGGCCATTCCTGAAATGTCCCAAAAAAGAATATAAAGGTGAGCAGTAACCAACTTTACAGAAGACTTCCCAAGGTTCCAGAGAACAAAATCTAAAGCATCAACAGTAAATTGGTTGGTGCAAGAGGATTTCTGAATCATATTTGATTTTTGTTCCAAGACCTTTTCCCAGGGATGGGACCAAACTACAAACTAAACCTTGTTCCATTGGAGCTTACATATCTTGGTTTATTTGAGGCAACAATCATGTCTAAAAATATAATGAGAGACAAATGTAATGAACTTGAAATTACAACAGGGACATTACAAACTCTCAACAAATCTTTGGATTTTATTAGTTGATGAACAGGTAAAGTGTGAGAAGTGGATCCGTGATGACGACAATCACTCAGAGGAGTCAAAGACGACATGGCCCTTAGATTGGCAAAATATGTGTCCACATCCTGTTTTATATAACCTCTTGACTTTGTTTCCATGGGTATGTATGCCAACTACGAGACATCTTGTTTTGTCACTTCTAGTCTTGGCTATGTGATTAGTACGACATCTGACCAGGCCATCCACTAATTTCACATAAAAAAGGTACTTATTTAGGATCTGAAATCCAAATTAACATTAAATACTAAAAAAGGGAAGTTTTTACTGATTTCAGTAATAAATATTGTACGATTGCTACTGATTTAAAAATTTTAGACCTTCAGCCACCAATGCTAATTGTATAGCAAGGAACTGTCATGTAATTCTGATGGACAAATAGAGGAGGCAACAAAGATGAAGCCTGAATTTGAACCTTAGCGGACACAAAGATGGAGTGATTAAATAACTACTGCCTTTCCAATTCCCCGACATCTTGAGGAAGACCTTCAACACCAAGACTTAGTATACCACTTATATGGGCATTACTAGCTTGAGTAATGTAGCCCTCATTTGTGTGTGTAGATAGTCCCTGACATGTTCCAGAAAAAATGTCATGTATCTTCAAATGTTTCAACCTGCTTTGAAGAATTTCTTGTTCCTTTGTCATGGTGGTCAAGATACTATTGCATGGGATGTGGAATTATGTGGAAACTTCAACAATAAAATGTAAAAACTTCTACCATTCATACCTAAATAATGAAGTGATGCAGAAGTAGTCTCGGCTAACTACCAACCAAGAACACTTGCATCAGAAGATTGTAAATTATTACATCTAAAGTAAACATGACAGATATAACTAAGGAGGTATCATGCAAGCCCTATAATTTTCCTATGTTTGACATGCACGATAAAATTTAGAACATTTCATTTTCCAACTTTATCAACCCTTTAGTCTTCATATCACCAAGGATACTTCTCAAATGACCTTGTAGAGGAAGTTTACTCTTTATCAAGCAAATTTGCAACAATGGGGCTAATGCAACTAATTGCGGACTTCTAGCATACTTCAATCAATTAGCTACTGCACACCTATATTGGAGTGAATAAGTCACAAACCAGGCACCTTGGCTTTGGTGCCCAGGTGCGAAAGTGGTGCTAAAAAGCACCTGGACCTGACACATCAGTCCCCAAAAAATGATTTACACTTTTTGGGGCATGCTTTTCACTTTTTGATGCTGATGTGTCCAGCCCAGGTGCTTTTAGCACCTCTTTCGCACTTGGGCATGTGTATCTAATCCAAAGGGAAACCAGGAGGGCCATCTCTTTGATTCCCTTGGGATGAATGGTTCATGGCTTCAAGCTTAGAGCTAATGGCTGAGCAACCTACAGTCACAAAAGGGGGTAATATATATACCCCCCACAAATGAAGAAATAAATAAAGATCTACACGGAAAATAAATGCAATGAGGACCTAAAAAACTCTCGGTGGTGACTCTCACCTGAAGAGATGATACCATTGCTAGGCAACACTTTTGGTATCTTGGCATGTCTGACCAGATTTCCCCAACGCTACACCAGAACTTTGTGGGTCATCCCAGGTTTCACCTTAATCACATGCTTATATCTATATTCCATCCCATCTTCAATCCTCTTCTGGATTTCATCGGGCAAACCAGCCTCTCCTGTTGACTTCAACGCATCACAGACCAATGTATATGTATATTCTCTAGGAATTGACCCTCCTTCGAACAACTCAATAAGAAAATCCCGTGCCTCCAGAACCCTTCCTGCTTCACACAACGCATGGATGATTGGGGTGTAAGAACTTGTAGTGGGTATTCCATGGTTCATTGACTCCATCCTGCACATCATCTCAACAGCCTTATCAATCTCATTAACAGCACTATAATACCTGATGAAAGAATTATAAGTAACCCGATTAGGGAGACAACCCTTCTGAATCATATCATCAAACAGTTCCAATGCCCTGCCAATTCGATAGGTCTTGCAACACCCATCAATCAAACAGTTATAAGTAACAACATCTGGAACAAAACCCTTAAAGAGCATAACCCGAAACAAGTGGTTAGCCTCCCACATCCTCCTCCTAATGGCCTTTCGACACCCAGTCCGCAAGCTGTGCTTACAATAAAAACTAATGAGAATCGTGTACGTAAACGTATCAGGCGGGCATCTAAAACCGGGCAACTCCATCTGCTCCAACAAAAACCTCGCCTTCTTAAAATTCCCAACTCTACAAAGAGTACAAATGAGTGTATTATAAGCATAAACATCCGGCTTACAATGAAACTGCTTCATTCGGTAAAACGCAGCCAATGCATCACTAGCTAGTCCCTCTTCTCCAAGAACTTTAATCAAACAGGTAATGGTCGCAGTGGTCACAAGCTGCCGGTCGCCATTCCCGGCCATTTCTAGGAGAAATTCCCACAACACTTTCAATCTATTCCCTTTAGCCAACACACAAGCCATCTCTCTACAGGTAATCTCATTATGTCTAAACCCAAAACGTGATGCAACCCAATAGTAGAATTCTAACGCCTTGTCTACCCCTAATTTGATCTTCGCAGGATCCCTGTAAGCAGCAGGTCCAAGAACAAGCAAACCATCACGAGAATTATCGGATTCCCGTCTAAGGTTTCTCTGCCTGAGAGGCGCCCGGTGCCGGAAACCTTTTTGGCGACCAATGGATCGAGCAGATTGGAAAAAGAATCTGGGTATTGATCTCAAGACATCACAAACCACGTCGACGGTCCATGGATTGGAAATGGGGGTAGTGGCTGAGGCAGCGAGTTGGGCATCGAAGGGTCGGTTCTGGAGCATCGCAGCCATTACTTGGTTAACCAGAGAAGGGTATGGAAGAGGGAGAGGTTTCGATGAGACCGTCTTTGTGGAGGAAGAATATGGGCAGCTGCGAGGAGAGGAGAACGAGAGAGGTTGTTGAAGTGAGACGAACAAGAGGAGTAGATGATTGCCTGTTCTTAAGAAATCTCGGAAGCGAAAAAGAGACCCCATGTCTGTTTG
>JAOXJP010087118.1:0-14800 GCA_025762735.1 Platanus orientalis | reverse complement strand
GGGTAAAAGAGGAAAAAAATGGGGGTGTGGTGAGAATTTTTGGGGGTGCCAATAGCCCTTCCCATAAGTAATCCGACCCACATAGATATATATTTACGAAACAGCCACATACTATTGTTGCGTGGACCATGCAGGAGAGGAGTGATTGGTATCATTGGACGTTGGACGGTTGCAAATAAATCACAAGTTTGATGACATTTAGGGCTATCAATTATGCCAAGCCGAGTTGAGGTCAGTCTGAACTTAATTTCCTAGCCTGAACTTAGACTGAACCCAAATTTAGCCCAAGGTACTTAGTTCATTTTAAAATCATGGGCTTTGGGATGAGTTCGGATTATCCAAACTTAAAGCTCATTTTTAAATTTGGGTTAATAATGGGCCTATTATTATCCCTAAATATTTTTAAAATATTAATAATTAGTTAAATTTAGGTCAATAATAGGTCCAAAACTGCCCTATACTTATTGGGCTAAGCTAACCAATTTCGGGACGGGCCAAATTAGGCCAAACCAAGCTACATTTTTCACTTACTTCGGGCTGGGCCAGGTTACAGGTTACATTTGATTACTACTTCGAGCTATGTTGGGCTGAGTTCAAGTTGGAAATGAGTCAGCCCGAATAAGACTTTGAGCTTAAAAGCTGAGCCCAAACTCAACCCAGCCCAAAGTTAGCTTGGCTCAACCTGATTATTGTTTAGGTAGGGCTTTGGACCAGCCTCACCTAATTGACACCCTTATCTAGCCCTATAAATGCTACAAGATCATTGTACATGTTATGTACCTAGAGGACTTTATTTGACCTGTTATTGTTGCTACTATCTGGAGATTGATTGTCTGTGTTGACAGAGACCTCTCTAAGCATGCCATTGATTGACACATGATATGTTTTTGAATATGATCTTTGGACACTTACTTTTTCAACTGAAAGACACTTTTTTGGATGTATTTAACCCCTAACACAACACGTGTCATCATATAATTTACCTTAGGCACTACAGAGACATTTTCATCACAGAACATTTCTTCATTACTGTAATTATCCATATTTTAATTGTTATATACTATTAAACATCCAAATCATGGTTTTATATTATTAATAATTGGTTGTTTTTGTATAATAACTATCTTTAATATTGCATGCTTATTTATTTTTGTTGACTATCATCATGTGTTATTTATTTTTTATAAATACATTTAGCTATCTTCTCATATTTTATAGTTTATCATTTCTTTCCTTTCCCTTGTTTCTTTTTTTTCTTTTTAATTAAATTGAGGTTTCGTGCCATTATGTATTGAACATTTGTTATATGATAACACATTCATGATTTCAATTGGCTATGTGGAAGTGGCTTAAGGTACACATACCTAACCATTTTTTATTTTTTAAAATCATATACTTTATTAGGTAACATGAAAGTGAGATTGAATAATTAAAAGAATAAGAAGTTTGGTCTATACACACTAGTCACAAATGTACACTAGTTAGTAGGAGGGTAGCCCACTCTCACTTGCATGACATAATTGTTAAAGTAGAACTCTCTTGCACACATCATAAATAGAAATAAACCCTAGACTTAAACTGATTTAAGTAGATAACCACATATGCGGATGGACTATCTACTTAACACTTTCTCCGATCCATAATCAAATCACTAACCCAAGTTCTCTGAATTTACTAATTTACCAAGAGTATGATATTTTCAAAATGAATTTTAAAATAAAAATGATTTCCTTACCAAGCGATATTCAATCACATCATAAAAAAGGATTAGTGGCAACTCTAAATTATCACGGGTTAAGCCCATGATGAGTGGACCCATTTTCTAAGAAACCCACCTACCATACAAAAATCAAGGCCCACAACATCACTTTTCTGAAAGGATAAAACATTTTCTCGTTGTCTACATCAAGATAAGACTAGATTCACAATCCTGTAAGGTGCCATGGCGCACCATAATACTATAAAAAAACAAGAAGAAAACCAAAATAAATAATAATAATAATCACCACCCCTTGGGGTGTCAACGAGCCAAGCTTTGCTTGGCTTAGCACAAGGCTTGGCTCGGGTCGGCTCACCAAAAGTCATTATTAAAAAGAAAAAAAAAATAGCTAAATGGCCCATAGAGAAATTTGTTTTGTTTAAACATTACTATTGTCACAATATATAATATGTAAAATCATTAAATATATTATAAAATTTTTAACCAAACCAAGCTTTTAGCAAGTTGAGCTTTTCGCGAGTGGAGTAACTTTAGCTTAGTGAAGTTCAGCCAAGGCTTATTTAAGAAACAAACTTAAATCAAGGATCAAGCTCAGTTCTATGAGCTTAAAATATGGCTCAAGCTCGGCTCATTGACAACCCTGCCCCCTCTCCACTGTCTATGTTGGCTTGTGCCTTTATTTGGAATCAAGGAATCTATCAAGTGTAATACCCCACAACACTCATAAGGGGTAAAAATATAATTTAACGTGTATAAGGGTAAAATTGCTTTTTAACATTTTTTGGAGTATTTTGTGGTGTTTAGGATCTAATATAATGAATTAGAAGGGAGGAAAGCAAAGATAAGTCCCGAACATGTCAAGTTTGAAAGTTGTCCCAAGAACATAATTGTGATAACTTCATGGGCACACTTGTACCAATCCCAAGTGAATTAGAGTACAAATCATATATCATTGGAAATATCTAAGAGTCTATTTTTTGACGGTTCATGAAACAAAATTTTCTAGAGAAAGCTATAACCGTTTTACCGCGAAGTGTCTGAGTTGAAAATTCAGAATGCACCTAGAACCTATGTCATGATCAGTCAAAAGAAAGAGCTAGAACTTGCTAGCCCTTTCTTTTGGCTGATCATGACATAAGTTATGGTTTTCAAAGGAGGGAGAGAGAAACAGAAGTTGGAGGATTAAGAGAAGGGAGATGAGATTCATCTTCTCTAAGCTTTGATAAATTGCTAGAACCAAGGTCTAGCTCAAAATAGTTATAGTTTTCAATTTTCTACCTTAGTTTATGGTTTATAACCATGAAATACATTGTTTACTCATAGAAAAATGAAGGTTTAATAAAAGCAATGAAGTTTCGAAGAAAGATTTCCTTCAAAGCAAGGATTAAAAACTTGAGTAAGTAGTTATACAAAGCTTACACTATTTTTCTTTGTTATCCAGGTTCTTAGATATCTTGTATTATTTTTATGAAGGTTTTCCTTATATGATTGACAAACTTTGTTAAGATTTTAGAAATCCTTACCTAGTGTATGATTTGTGATGAGATCTTATCATATTAAAGTAGGATTTTAAAAACCTTTATTTTAATTTGTAAAAAAAATAGTTTTTCATGATATTTATATGTATTTCCTTAAATTTTTGGATTCCATGAGTTTTGAAAGTTTGTAAGTTAAAAATTTATGAATCTATGGTCTCCATGATAGTTATTAATGCACGAAAAGCATAAATACTTGAATAGTAATTAAACATCTTTTAACATAATAGTGTAAGAATGAAGAAATTGATTATGTATGTCAGAAATGATTATGATACATGTTGACTCCTATTAGAATGATAATAACTAATGATAATATATAAATTACTTAAGGATTGTTATGAAATAGTTCAATTGAAATATGAATTATAATTATGGATGTTTGGAAAGCATGTGTAATATGATTATTATTGAAATTTTCACTTATACCAGGTATATTAATTGTATAAAGTTTGGAAACATATTAATATGTAAAATTTTATGATTTTTTATTAAGTTAGAGATTAATTTGTTGATGTAACATATATGTCTAATCAAACTAGCAAGTGCATGATATATAGTTGGATGTCTTTAGATGATGTTAGTGAATACATCTATTGATGGATTAGATCTTTATAATTATGCTAGTAGATGTATTATGTGATAATACATGCTTATTGTGTAAGATTAAATAACACATCATATAATGATAGTATAAAGAGAAATAGCTAAGGATAAATGAAAAACAAAATAAATAAAAGATCAAGAAGAATGACAGAAGATGAATAAGAATGATAAAGATAAATATTAAAATAATGCAAGATGATGTCATTTTGGGGTTAAATGATGGCAAGTGATAAGTAATAAGTAAAGAGTGGTTAAGACAAAAAAACAAATATATGTGATGGTTCTTGCTATTAGGGGATAATGCAATATGCCTATTGTCCTTACTATTGGGATGATACAATATGGTCATGGCCCTTGTTATTGTGATGATACAATATGACCATGGCCCTTGCTATTGAGATGATACAATATGGCCATGGTCCTTACTATTGGGATAATACAATATGTCGATGATCCTTGCTATTGGAATGATACAATATGCCAACAGTCATCACTATTGGGGTATAAACTATCTAACAAAATGTAAGAAAATGTAATCAACTAAACCAAATTATAAGTGAATGTAAGAAAGTTTAAGTGAAAACCCTTGTGATTGGAAAATAATACAATGTGTCAAAGTGTAAAGTAATGTTAATGGTCCCTCTATTAGAGAAAGATGAAAGTATGAAAGAAGATAAGAAAAGAAGCTAAGTCAATAAGAAATGAAAAGTTCATAAGCTATATACAGAAATAAAATGTCAAAACAAAGAATAAAAACACATAAGCTTCAAAAGTAATGAAAATTTCATAAGTTATGTAAGAATAAGTAATTTGAAGGCTCTTGTCACTGGGGGATAATACAATGAACCAATGTGTAAATAATGTTAAGTCCCTTGCCATTAAGGAATAATATAATGAATCAAAGTACAAAATAATGCAAAGGACCCATTATTGGAAATATAAAACTATATTAAGAAAGAATGAAAAATTCATAAAGTTAGTAAAATAAATAAAATCATGTTAAGAATAAGTGAAAAGTTCATAAGAAAATAAAATGACAAGAAAGGAAATTGAAGCATATAAGCTTCAAAGAGGTAAAATAATAAGTCATGTAAATGAAGCAAATGTCAAGATAATGAATGAAAACATTTAAGTCTCATAAGTGAAAAGAAATTCATAAGTCATGTAAGAAAATAAAGTACTATGAAAGGAAAAGTCTCACAAGTACAAGGAAGTTTATAAGTTATGTAAGAAAAGAAAAGTACATGAAAGGAAATGAAAGTATATAAATTACTAATGAAAAAATAAATCTATATGATAAGTAAATGAAATGTCGAAAAAATAATGAAAATACACGATCTTCAAAAGAAGATAGTTCTTCAACTATATAAGAAAATTGTATGATGTATACGATAGTTTTCTTTTACTGGGGTATATAAGATATGTATGATGACCCTCCCATTGGAGAACAATTCAATGATAAAATGATCAATGATAAATATTAAATGAATATTGAAAAGTGATAAGTAAATGTTAAATGAAAGATAACGAAAACTAATAAGTGATAAGTGAAATATGATGAATGGTAAGTGAACTATGACAAGTGACAAGCTAATGTAACTAATGGACTAAGTAAAGAATTTGTGATATATGATAAGTAGTGAGTGACCTAAGTAAATTAAAAAAGTAAAAGATGATGACAAGTAAATGAAAATGAATGATATTGAATGAGTAATACGATAAGCGACATGAAAGTGATAATGTAAATGATAAATACTAGAGTAATGATAGAATTGTTAAATATAAAGATAGAATTTCATATGTAACATTATGCAAATGTTTTGTTATGATTGTTAACTGCTTAGGAATGATGCATGTCTACATTGAGATGATTTGTATATGTATATTCATGTATGAATGTATAGATTATGCATAAAAAATGATAGAAAATACTCATTAGGATACACACTAAGTATCTTTACTATGAATGGATTAAGAATTGTCTACCATGTGATTGTATATAAACCTTATCATACAAATTAATTAGGGGAATGCTTTGAATTAGTAATATCATATATATTGCGATGTATAAAATCTCATATGATGAATCATGATGATAAATTGTTTAAATCATGTGAGGCATGATAGTTAATGAATGTACATTTGTACATGTATACATGTTGAAAACTATAGTCACTCTATGAAAATATGCTAATAAAAGATTTGTGCTCCACTTGTTCGGTTCCATTGTAAGTTTTGTATACTTACTTACAAGCCGTGAAACTCACCATTCCATATCCTTTTTCAAGTGAAACATGGTACAAGTGCTTTGTGTAAGAACACTTGGTGTTAGAAGAGGACGAGCACTTGGTATTAGAGGAAGACGAACACTTGGTGTTAGAGGGCATGCTAACAACTGTCATCCTTATTCTTCATTTCCAACACTAATAGAGTATTTTCATTAAATAGTGGGCTTTGTATATTGAATCATGTTAACCCTTAAAATTAAAGGTTTATGTTTTGCAATACGTTTATGTAAGATGTAATCGGATTATGTCTATTCAATATTGGAGATATCAATAGAAGTTTTATATTTGATAGATGATGGATGAGTTTTATTTCTGCTACACATGTAATTCTAGTGATTTATTCTTGTTCTGTTGTATATGTTATATTTATGATTTTAAGATAAAGGTAAATACAAAAACTTTGTACCTAATGGAATATCGATTCAGTCAATAACAACCCAAATTCATGCCAAAATAAGATTATGGAATATGGGGTTGTTACATAAAGACCATGGAGTTTCCCAAGAGTGCCTTGATTCTGAATGCCAGAGTAAGGCTAGTGCATGCTACAGGGAGGGGCCGTATCCAGAACAATTTCTACAAAGTCCCTCAAACACATTAAGCTGAACAAATAAGCAGAACCAGAAACATCAAAACAAGAGATTATTACTACTTCATAATTGAAAAAATATCAGCTCCTGGTTGATTGACAAAAGTACCGCACCACCAGCCAAGAAGGCCAGTTTTCATCAGGCCAAACTGGGAAATTGGTATTCAATATGATTTTAATGTGTCACGAATGGTGATAAATACAACAGTAAAATGTGCTTCTCAAACTGTACTGTAGCAGAACAGGTATTAATTACCTTCCAATAACCTAGTCTGGTGTGTAGACTTTGTAGGCAATCAAACCTTATGCAGACTAACTGGAAGCAATCCTGGTGACAACTATCTGAAAACATGCACTTCTGTTGCTGGGATTTGCTGGGGAGAATAATTCCGTATCACGATTCCAAACTCAATGTCAGGTGGTCCGATCAATTAAGCTTTGTGACAAAGTAATACAGAAATTCATTGAGCTCAGGTAATAAGAAATATAGGCTTCAGCAGTACCTAAGGATAAGATTAATGTCCAAAAACTAGTTCCTTCAAAGATCTCAATGGCGAGCTGTATCCATAGGCTTTGGTGTCTCTCCAAAGAGCAATTCCTGTTATATAAGAAAACAGTCCTATTATTCTTTCACTTCCTGCTTTCTTTACCCAGGTGAAATTAGTGTATAACAACCAAATAGTTCTCTTGACATTTGCAATGACCAAAGCCTATGTCCTACCCCACCACAGGACAAAAATTTTAACCTGTACCTTCTATTAACTACTAATTGACATAGCAAACTATCACAATCAGCTTTGTCTTTTTGTGCATGTAGCATGCTTACATGCAAGCAGCGGTTGGGAAGGGAACACACCAAAGGAGTGACACCTTCTAGGCCAAAAATAAAACAATTTAACAATCCAAACAATTCAATTATCATAACATAATAGAAAGATATACTATAAATTAGACAGATAGGATAGTCCAATCAGATTGTATTGTCACATAAGAGATGACATAAGTGGGACCACCTAGGATCCCTTCACACATCACATGTACAAATGGCACAGGCAAATCAACTGACCAACATTTACCTATTCCACTTTATCGTCATAATGACTAGAATCTTTTTCTGTTTATTTTTTTTATTAGAGTATGGTCTGTGATATTAAGTGGTTAATAGGTGGGATGGGTTTTGAACCTGGGTCTGTGGTACAAATCAACAGTCACGTTATCAACTTGGTAAGATGCCATTTTCAGTGGAAATGATAGTAAAATTCAAGGATAGAGGAACAACCTAACCAAACATACAGCCCAAGCGTTGCTGCCAAGAAGAATTCTCCGCTAATGTTGTTGAAACTGGAATGTCAATGCAAGGGTTTAGATTCCAAGATAACAGTGCAGCTGAAAACATTTGACACAATTAGTGTTGCAGATGAAGCTTGATAAATAAGGAACCCACCAGTACATGCATATAAGGTTCCCCCATCCATATAGAACAGATGCCCATGTTGAACCAGTGAACCTGTAAGAAATCAGAAGACATTAGTAGAATGAAAGAGTTCCCATGCACAGTGGAGCTAGAGTTATCAACGTAAAAGTTTCAAGTTCCATTGGCATTTAAACAGGGCCAGCAATACCAAAAATTAAAGTGGTAGACAAGTTGTATCAATGTCCTTGTCAGTCATCTCATTTTTTATTAGTACCTAGTCTTCTTTCCCAGAACTGGACTCAGCTCCATAGGCAGTATTTTTATCACATGGTCAAAGGCTTATTCCACATACAAATTGACGGAGTTTTATCTGACCTAGTAAATTCCAGATATTACTGAGCTGAATTTTGATTTTAAATTTCAGCACTTGAGTATTAGTGCCTCAAGAGGAAATGAGGGAAATTTTAAATATACAATCACTTTTTCTTTTTTTCCTTTTCCCCTCTTTTTATGAGGACTAATGGAGATGAGCTTCAAATTTAGAAGACTTACAGAACTTGGGGAAAGAAAAAGATCCAAACATAATCTGCAATAATATATTATATTTCCTTGTTTCACTAGAAAATACTGTAGTTTGGTTATCTCTAAAATTCTTCTTTTCATCTACCTTATTAATATGCACAAGGTTGTGTCAGCATATCCAGCTTTTGTCAGACGCCAACACATCAGAAGATAAGACACAGATATGGGTTTACTTTTCAAGATCATGGGTACCACAGTCACCATTTCAGAACATCAAACAATCATATTTAAAATAGTTAAAAGCATGGTTTAGGAAAACTATTAACGGTTGTTATAATGGCTGTAATAACAATAAGTGTCAAAGTTATAGTGAAACTATGGTCACAAAATTGTTATAACAGCCATTATCATGCTGCTTTTAGGACTGAAATATAATATCAGATAAAATTTATAAAAATAATATTTAATTATAAAAACTGAAAAAATAATCTGTCGTAATAACAATTCATGATGCAACAGTCAACAACTATTAAGGCATTACAAGAACCCTTTTTAAACCTTGGTTACAAAAATGCTTACTATATATATATATATATATATTGCGTTCAATGCTGCATATAGGCAAAGAAATAAACATATAAAATGAAAAATAAAAAGGGTTCCCTTGGATGCGTTTTTACAAAGTGGAAGTCTGCTCCTACATAGTCTAATGAAATTTTCTGTGATGATGTCATGAAAAGATTATAAAGATGGTCAAGATTTCTCATAATCATCATAGACAAACAGAATTAATATTTAGAAGTTTGGAGATCAATTTCAGGCAGAATAGATGACTCGGTTTATACACAATATAAATGCTAAGTTCAAACTTGTTAAGTTATGGGTATGAAGTTTGTCAATCCCATGATTAAACAAAATTGTATGTCTTGTAAGTGTCCCAAATGTATCAAGGATCAAGACCACATCATGAACATTCACAAGGACCAAAAACAAGAAGATCAAGACATTGAGCTGGGCTCCAAATGTCTCATCCTAAACAAGGTATAATACATGCATTCATATAAGCATTTAGAAAGCATGAATGAGCCCCGAGAAGGCTTTAGCATGTGTATGGCCATTGGCCAAGAGCCCGGGTGAGATGCCTAAGTGAAGACCCTCAAAAATCCAGGAAAAACCAAATTTCAGGACCTCTTGATCAGTCTCCAAGTGCCTGACCGATCAGGGAGTTCAAAATGAAGTACAAACCGAGTTGCCCATTAAGCCCTGACCAATCAGGCGCTTGGCCCTGATTGGTCTCCAAGTGCTTGGTCGATCAAGGCACTCAACATTGAATACCAGCCTATGTTGCCCCTTTTCCCATGATCGATCAGGTGGCCATAACCAAGGGGCATGCCCCTTGGTGCCTGACCGACCAAATGCCTTTTGGGACATGCCCCTTGGTCCTGATTGGTCAAGCGCCACTTATAATATGAGTTGCCTCTTCTCCTTGATCGATCAAGCGCCTATTACCCCCCTGACCGATCTCCAGTGCTTGATCGGTCAGGGGTGCGAAACAGTACTTCCAAAACTCTGTTTTTTAATCTATGGGTCAGATTACTTGCCCGTTTTGGGAGATACCAATCCCACGGTTGAGGATGTCCCTTTAGGGTAAGGGTAGAAAAATAAATCAAAAAGAGTGTGAAAACCCTTCCTAAATTAGAGCCTCCATTGAAAAAAAACCTCCTTCTCCACTATTTTAAGCTTTGAAGCCATCCTACCTTATGAGAAATACACTCTTTACTCAACTCTCTCTCTACCATTAGCTAACACACTTGAAGAGAGTTACTTGTGGGTTGTCTCAAGAGGAAACCCTAGCTTGGACAAACTCTAGAAACTCAAGAACAAAGGCTTGGACCATTGTTGATGATCTAAGGAAGACTAGCTCAACAAGGAGCACTCCCACTTGGTATAGTAGGTAGCAACATCAGCCATATTATGGTAACATTTACTTTTCATTTGCATTTACTTGCATTAATATTCATATTCTCTTAGTTTTGCTTCCGCTGAAAACACCGGAAGCTTGACTACATCTGCCGGAGACACTGAGTGTTATTGTTTAGCTTACTTTTGGGTAAGTAGTTGGGTTTTGTATGTTTTGACCTAGGTTGTAATAGTACCTAAATAAAATATACCTAAGTTCGAAAGTGAGCTTTAGAAGAGTGGACGTAAGCCATCAAGCCGAACCACTATAAATCTCTTCTTGTGGATTGAACGTGTGATTGCTTGTCTCTTTACTTTCATGTTTGTTATTACTCTTGTACATCACTAATTTGATAAAATACTTGAGTAGACACATTGTAGCACAAACACACATTCGTGTAATTATTAAGATTAACTTAAAATCAATCTCAACATTGCAAAAAAAAAAAAAAGGGGGAGTTAGAATACATTTAATATCCTATTCACCCCCCCCTCTACGATAACCTAATAGGAATTTCAAAACTCTTCCTTAAATAGACAGTGTGACCTATGAAGCACATCTTTCAAAAGATTGGTTTTCATCCACATGGATAAATTGAACTCATCCAAGTCAGGTTAGCAAATGATGAGTTGGGAAATTGCATGTCACCTACAGAAAACAAACACCATTCCTGTACAAAATTATAAAATTAATCACAATTCTTTTCGACTGTACCAAAAAACATCAAAGTTCTTTTTGCCCATTCTGTTGCTTGATTTGGCAGATCAGCGAAGACCAATTTGATCCATGATCCCATGGACCTAATTAAGCCTTTTTATCTTGGTTGATCCACATCGAATAGGCCAATCTGACCTGATTCACCCAATCCTGAGTTTAAAAGAGTAGGTCATAGACTTCTTGCTTTGAGGCTTTGGTCTCATTTTTCTATACCACTTGATACTTTCTTTTAATAAAATTCTTTGAGCCTATTAAAAAACATAAAAACTTAAAACTGTCTTTATTATATATATATACACCATAAAATAACACAACTTATGCAGAAAACCCATGTACCTTGTATTTCAAATTTTCTTGTCGAGGTACAAAAACTGTAGCTCAAGATTGCAAACAGAAGAACCAATTTATACAAATAATAATAACCGAGAAACATGGGTTTAAGAAGAAAAGAAAAATACCACATGAGATCACGAATAAAGAGTGCACGTGGGATCATTAGACCATTTCCAATCATGGCAAGCAACATCGAGAAAGCTGATAAGCCTTTGATGTTATCAGGATTCAGAAAATTTGTCCACTGAACAAGAAGCAAGATTCTTGGTTATAAAATAAATTCTGAATGACATAATTGTTTAATTCTTCAAAATGAAAATAATCACAGTACCATTTGTGCAATTGGCATCCACATGAAAAGTAGCGTGGCAGTCCATCCAGATATCGATCCAACGAATTTGACACCTTTCTCTGAAAATTTGCCAGTTCGTGCCTGCACATCTTAGTAACTGCAAGATTAGGATGCCACTCTGAAATAACCATTTCTAATGATGCCAAAGAAAGATTGTATCTGAAGAAAAAACGAGCACTAATCCAGATGCTAGTTATGGAAATTGAGATAGTGGACTCTCACAGCCAATTTCATCAATTGAAGTACTTTCTGGATGAGACCCTTGGTAGACACATCCTTTTGCCTATACCACAAACATGGCAGACATGAAGGAGAGTAAGGATTGATCATGTGGTAGGACCCATAAGGGATGTCTTCCAAGACAAAAAGCAACCACATGAATGATGATAAACCCCATACTTAATGTCACGCCTCAAATCCAGCCCAACTCTCACACATTGAGCTCTACTTTCTAATCTCAAACCGAACCCAGAAGGTAGCACATTCACATTCATTATTCACATTCATTCGTTCACACATTCTTTCTTATATATGTATATTTGTCCACTTCACTTCATTTCATTCCTTTCCCACCTTTACGTATGCATTTCGGTCATTTTTTTTTTCTTCTTTCTGTTCATTTCGGTTTCACACTATTATTTTGTTTTTTCATATTCTCTAACACATTCATTATAGCGAAATACTATATATTCATTCATATATGTATAACTAATGCAACAGAATTACAAAACATTCATTCACATGTTTAAAACACTATGCAGTGGAATTTATATACTATCATTCACATATTTTCACATTAATACAGGGAAAATGAAATCATTCTGATAAGGCATCACATTCTAAAGAAAGGTACTAAAACTGAATCACAATAAATCCCTATATACGAACAAATGATGGGTGCCATTCACCCAGATTACATCAATAATAGGCAAACAATGTCAAGGAGGCTTAGAAGCCTTTAAAGTAAACTCCATAAATCTCAGTCAATCAAAATCTGCATAACTCAATGGTTATGCCTTGATGCAGCATGCATATAGGCTAGTGGGTGTGTGCACCAGGAATTAGGAATAAAATTGTAAGAGTAATGTTAACATAAACAAAATTCCTACTTGCACATCCACCACACGCTAATTCAAGAGATTCCTTGAGTTAAATTCATTATGCATGTTAAGAGTTAAGGCATGCAAAGCAATAAACAATATTTAAACTTTAGCAATATGAGAAAGATGAACAAAAAAAAAAAAAAAACAATTGAAGGCTGCTGTCCCAAAGTTCTGATATTATTAAAGTAAGGTAAAAGTGGTTACAATATGATAAGCAGCAAAAGGAATGGGAACAAAACAAGCTGGGAATTTTAGGGGAATGCTAGGCATGAACAATAGAATGAAAATTAGGCAAAAATATGAATGAAGATCAGGTTAATAATATAAAATAATAGGTTCAGACACTCAGCCATAGATTTCTAAGCCTATATCAAAGTCTGCCATGAAATCAAGCTTGCAAAGAGAGTTGAAACCAAGTCAAATCTATCAAACCGTACCTGAACCTGCCATAACAGTCTCCTTGTGGCAAAGGGAATGATTTCCAACAAATTTTAGGGGCCAGAGATGAAGTTATCACACATCATCAAACACAGTGTTGCTGAAAACCATTGGCTGCCACACTGAACTTCAGGGGCTGAGTTACACACAGGGAATAGCTTTGGAATAAACCTGGACTGAGTTAGGGTCACCCAAGGATCTAGAAGAGAACCCCAAAACCCTTGGGCCTGATTCCCAATAATGAAGGTGCTGTGATCAATCTCGTACAGGAGGTTTTTGGGTCAGATTCATGCCTATTTTAGTTTCTCGGGGCTGTATCTTGATCAGTCCTGAATTGTTGGAGAGGATGAAGACTCCTGTAGGATCGCATGAGAAGTAGTATCAATTGGCTGAAGCATTTTGATCCAACTCCTAAGAAATAGGAGTGAGAATAGGGTTTCCCTTGAAGACCCAAAAGTCTGAGAATTGCACCTCTATGGGGTGGGATGGGTCCCACCACACTTAGAATTGTGAGGGAGCCCTCTATAATCCCAGTGAAGATCGAACTCCAACTCCCTATAGGGAAGGAGCTGTATTCAATTTTGTAGGAGCTAACTTTGCTGATACACTTGCCTGCAGCACTGTATATTTT
This sequence comes from Platanus orientalis, assembly GCA_025762735.1. Taxonomy (NCBI): domain Eukaryota; kingdom Viridiplantae; phylum Streptophyta; class Magnoliopsida; order Proteales; family Platanaceae; genus Platanus; species Platanus orientalis. The sequence continues at coordinate 592 of JAOXJP010087118.1, read as the reverse complement.
CCAAAAAAAATTCAAGCAGCCATTAAAGGCTATGTGGGAATACCAAAATTGATCGTAGGAGCCTTGCACATCCCCTTGAATGTATGTTTACTCAAAAACCTCTAACAATATGGTGTAGTAATGGATCTTCTGTGAAGTATTGCTTGCAGCCAACCCAAAACCCTGTAAACAAGAAGAAGAAGAGATAGAAGGCCTTTAACCCAAGGGGAGGGAATAACCTCTACTACCACTGTTAAACTAGGGTTTTAGACCCATTACAGGGTTTTACTTGCTCCACTTGCAACCAAAAGATGAGGAAGAAGAAGACATCAAGCCAAATGTGAACTATCAAATTTTGCATTATTCATCATCAAGAGACTGGCTGGTCGTGGGCTCTATAAATAGTCCCACAGCCAGGGTTTTTACATAAAATATAAATTAGACAAATAAGCCATCCCTCTACTACTCTCTTGACTAAAATAACTGTGAACACCTAAATTTTGACTCAAGTCTATAAATGAAATCATATGGTTTCATTACAGCATGGGATAAGACTTAGGTCTAAACACCCATGAGCTTTGAATAGGTGAGCATTCTCAATTGACATTCTGGT